>APFE030273729.1:62262-82412 GCA_000404065.3 Pinus taeda | reverse complement strand
CAGCAGGCTCGACCAAAAGGGATCGTGCATATTTAGGAACTACTGTAAGAATCTTTAGCAGATATCGTCAACTATCGGATGGATTGGATTCCCTCCCTACAGCCAGAACTCACTTTAGCAGAGATCCTGGGAACTTCAGCATAGATCGTGGAACTGCCCCCGGATTTCTTAGCCAGAAGACTGACTCCAGCCAGAGATTGTATGAGCGAGCGAGCCGAGCTTGGGTAGGCACTGAATTGGTATTGACTTTACGCTTACTAGCATTGGATGATCGGATGTAAGGACAACATAGAGCGTCTTTGGATGGGCCTTAACTTCATCGAATGCATGATCATCTCAAGGATAAGTATGGTAAGTAAAGAACACTTTTCGAAGTACACCTCTTAGTTGAGTTTGCAGGACCACTTGTCATTGTCTTATCATCCTATCCTCAGTAACATGCATGTGCGCAAACACAAAAGGTCAGTTGAGGTTTTTCCTCTACATGTCTTCCTTCCTTTTCACTTGTTTGACCAACTATAATCTTGGGCACATTGATTGTTATGTCATGATTACGACCTTGTTCTGGTGATCTTGAAAGTTTGTGTATGAGTTGTGTTTGCTATTGTTGGGTGTGTTTTTTTACATATTTTTTGCACATTCTTCCCCTGTTTTGAACTTTTTATCCTCCAAGCATGTGCCCTTATATGACCAAACTCTCTGTTTTCTTACCTTTTTAATCCATTTTACTGTCATGTTACTTTACTGTATCTTACTGAATAATACGAGGCTTTATTCCTTTTTGTGGCTAACTGGGAGAGAATTGAAGGATTCTTTTGCGAAGTTCATCTTTTTCAGGTATTGTCTTGCGTGAATGAATCTACGAAGCAAATAGGCAGCAAATATTAACTGTAGGAAAGGGTGGAACGGTTCGTGGTTACATACTGAGTGCTGTTACAGACCGTTGCTATATACTAGGTGCTATTACAGGTTGTTGCCGTTACAAATTGTTGTTACACATCACATGTTGTTACACCTCGGGTGGATCCACCATCACATCAACAATATTGTTGAAAGTTATGCCGCATCATCCTGAGCCACCATTTTCTCAATGTTGTTGCACCGAAGCTGGAAATGTGGGTACTGTTCCACATAACAGTTGTCGGTAGTAGGATTGTTTATTTTTGAAGCAACAAGACTCAAGCATTTGCAATTGATGTATATTTATTTAGTAATAAGTTGTAACTTCTTTATTTTTTATTAGCATGAGAATCGAGAGATTCTCATGACTAATCTGCTTTCTAATTTTTGGGTTGTAATAATTATAAAAGACTCAACATTTTATGTATTAGCAGATGACATATAGAAGAGTATCGTTACTATGTTTATGTAATCTTGAACTTATTCAATATCAATTGACACGGTGATTTTGTTACTTTGCAACTGATTCGTTAATCACTTTTTGTGTTCTTCTTGCGCCTTGCTGAGGAGGAAGGGCCCTCCTCTTTGGCAGGGATTGCAATGATTAGGTAGTGCACATTTCAATTTAGTTCATTGATTTATGGTTTCTCTTTGTTTTTGTACAAATTGTGGATTGAATTTGCTGTTGTTTCTATTTATCTTATGTTGTTACACAAAGTTAAACAACAAAGTAATAGTAATGAGCTGGAATAGATGTTATTTCTTGTGTGGCACTGCAAGTTGTGATTTAATTATGTAGAGTGTTTTTTGTATCTACACACATGGTTTGATTCAGAAATTTAGATCAATGACATCTTTTACAACATTTATGTGCTTTCTTATGCTTGGCTAGAGTGTATCAGCACAGACAGTGCAAACTCCATTGAAACAGAAAGACCTACCCTAGGTTGACAATTAATGTTGCAGTGTGAGTCAATTAAGGTTGAATAAAACAACACTACATTTTGGCGTCGTTGCTGGGGATGGCAAGTTGACGATACAATCAACCAAGTTGTTTGTTTGATATAGAGTGCTCCTAGTCCACAGTTGTTGGGTGAAATGACGAGAGGTAAGAACCTACACATTGCTCTAACATACTTGGGCGAGCTCACCATTGTGATCACTAGGGCACTTAGGATATTTTGATGCTTTGATTAGTGTGTCTTTAGCTCTTCAGCCACTCAGTGGTAAGACGGGAGGTAAGAACCTACACATTGCTCTAGCATACATGGGCATGCTCACCATTATCGAAGACTGAGACACATAGAGTGTGATTTAATACACATAGGGTCGATGTGTGCATTTGTAGGACTTATAGAGACACTAAAATCACCCGTACTCTAATAAGTCACAGGAACAACGGGTCGTAAAAAGAAAATGAAGGGTGAAGATAGAAATTTATCCAAGAATTAATCTCCAAGGCAGAAAAAGAACAGTCCAGCTCTCAAAAGGAATGTAAGGAAAACAGGGCCACAAAAGGTTGTTACTCCCATAGTGTTACACAACATTTTGTCACTGTCCCTGTACTCCTCATTACTTGATCCTGGAGGACCTCTACAGTGAACCCCACATGCTTTTCCTTCATGGAGAAACTCCCATTATGTCCCTCTTCATGAGCATATCATTTCCTGTTTGCACCATTTCCCTTATAATGATGGAACTACCTCAAGGGATAAGTCCTTCTCCCATGAGAAGAGGATCCATCGCCCATCCATATTTCCTATATAAACCTCCCTTCTTCCCAAGAACAAGCTAGTTAGAATGTTGGCTGAGTGTGAGTATAATACTTTGATTAGACAAGCAAGCTATTACAAGTTGTAGCCATCTAGTTGTGTGAGGGAGAAGTGTGTTTGGTTTGGAGTGAAGCCTAAAGAGAAGAGCCTTTAAAATATTGTTGTTTGAAGCCATCATGGAGTGCTAGTAGAAGTGTGTAGGAACTCGGTCTTGTCAGAGGAAGACTGTGATGTTAAGACGAATGGTCATAATCTCTCTTTGATATTAATATATGCAACTATAGATTGATTTCCTACATGTTTTGTAATATTACATATTCTTGTCTTAATGTTTCTTGACTCATTAAGTAGGTTGAATTGCAATTTGTCTATTGTTATGTTTATGTGTTGTTGCTATTTACTTGCTTCAGGAACTTGAAGAAGGAAGCGAGAGATTGTTGGAGTGAGCAAGTGAGGACATCATTAAGCAGGATAAGCGACCAAGAGGTAGGCCCTCTTGATTGATTCTATCCTAAGGAAATCTTCCATAGTATGTATCCATTGTGGCTAGACCCATTATTGGGCTAAAGGAATTCATTCGTGTATGCACTTATAATTTTACTTCACCACAAATTGGCGACTCCACTAAGGAGATCCCATTTTTTGATTTTTTTGGATTTCATGATTTTGTGAGAACTTTGCTAGTTTAACGTTTTCCATTTGGTTCTGTTTCTTTTCTCCTACTTACTGGCCTACGTCTAAAATTCATAGTAGCAGATCTGGTCCCTATTTTGAATTTTTTATTTTTTATTTTTCCTTAGTTTCCTTAGCCAGTGCGTTTAATCCACTAACAGTCACGTTGACCAACACAAATTGCAAAGGAACAATCTCACCGACCAGCCTTTGGTGCTTGTTTTCAGTTAGGTAGTCACACTGATGCATGTAAGTGAAGATTAGGGCTTGACCCCAATCTTGGCTAGTGTGTTCTTCTCTTGTGTTTTTGACACCGTGAGCCTTTTGACTGTTTTCTCCCTAATTAGGAAGCTACTTTTCATTTGGTTTTTGCTTGCTTGTTGGCTTTTCATCTTGCTATTTGATTGATTGATTATTGAGTGGTCAGCGACACTAGGACATCTAGTTAGTCATCCATTGAGCGGCTTGTGGACTCATCAACTCCAAGTGTAGGTGTGTTTGCTCCTTGCATTTGTTTTTTGGTCCTTTTATGACTTTGACCTCTTTTTGTACAAGTTTGAAAAAGGTTTCGTTTACTAGCTTGAACGTATTTTTCCAGCATATATTACATTGTTGGTATTGTGTTTGGTAAAGTCAGTGTTTCATTAATCTGAATGAACTTCTCTTTTCATGTTTTCATCTGCTTGAAGAGCTCATAGTATCGAAAACTATTTCATTGAAATATTGTATGTGAAAAGTTTGTATCTCTTAAAAACTATAATTGCATAAGCATTTGAAAAAGGAAGATAATTTTTTTCATTTTGGAAGGACCGATAGATAAGTGCTTGTTAGGAAATTAGGAATTGGAATGCATTTTTCATTAGTTTATTTTTTGAAAAAGTGAAGTAGTGAAAGATCATTTCGTTTTCAGTTGCTTGATTGTTTGCATTTGATTGAGTACTTTCTACCCTCTCTAGGGTAGGAATTTCATGAAATTGAAAGGATCTTGTCCAATTTAGTTGCATTTTAGGTTTTTCGAGTAGCATCGCTAAGACCTGAAAACTGAAACTTAACTCAGTATCAACTCTAAAATGAATTCAATTAACCTAATATGCATTTGACATTAATGATCATATATGGAAGTTATAGGCTAGAGACATGTTCCGACATCTTTAAACCTAGTAGTTGTTGTTAGCTTCAACATTAGATAGCGGTAGCATGGATTTGTGATCCCCGTACCATCGAGCATATAATGGGAGACCCCACTAGGATGCAATCCTTTTATCCTTAGGAAGCCAAGTGAGCCGCCTTGCAAACGTGATACACTGAACACAACATTCGGGGAGATTTCCTACTCGTACTTCCTGGTTTTCCATGAGGTATTATGCAGTTCATGGTTGCTTGGTAATCCTATTTACCTAGATCATCCAAAGTAGTCATTTGATCTTTTTGACTCATTAAACTTAAAATATCATTTGAGCACTTGTCCTTTCGAGCTCGTTTCCAATCGAAAGTGATAGAGTCATCTTTGCCTCTTTCTCGATTCTTAAAAAATGAAAGAACACCAGTCTTTTATCTGTCTTAATAATTGATTTCCCACGGTCCAAAACATCCTGTTAGTCTTTTTTACCAAATTGTGAGTTCCCTTAAGAGGAAATTTTAAAGCCTTGAAGTTATTTGTTCTGTCAACTAAGACAAGGTCATCGTGGCTGAACCATCTGGTTCACCCATTTCCTCTTCCTCTCCTCCATCTGAAAGATTGTTTGAGGAGCCATTTATTGAGTTATCAAAGTCACTTGAGGACCAACATATTGAACTCACAATTGTTTTTAGTGTTCAACCTTCGTCATCTCATCCTCTACCTACTTTCAATTTAGGGTCATCTACTGATCTTGGCCTAGAATCTCCGGATAATCCCATTCGAACTCCAGAGAACTTGTCGACCATTAGCGGTCAGCTTGGACTAGTTATCTATCCTCTAAACCCTCTATTTGATGCTGTTGAGATATCATCGCAGCGTCCTTAGAGTCTGTACGACCAGTCGGGTGTTGCTTTGGAACTATCCCCCAATACACATTCGGCCATTCGTCATCATTTATTTTCAAACATGGAACCCAAAGGCAATGCTCTATTCACTTCTCTGAATGAGTCTAAAGTTTCTACTCCACACACTATTAAGGGAGAAAAATTGCAATTGAGGTTTCCTCCCAAGAGTTTCTCTTATTCGGACGTTATTCCTGCCAGCTTGCCACCTGGCTATGTGTCTTTGGGGCACTTAGTTTCAGGCACACCTAGTGCCTCATCACTCTACCATAATCATGTCTGGGTGTCAGGCATCAGGCCTACATGAAGTCCATTCATCATGAACACAACTTCCCAACTAGCTGTTACTTCAATCTCGGTGCAACCCACCATCCCGAATACTCTTGTATCATCGATCCCAGTTACATGTCAGTTACAACCCATGGTTTCAAGTATTGTCTCTACTAGTTCTTCTGTCCCATTAGTCAGTGGCCTTATTGTGCCACCACCTCAAGTTCCACTAATGTGATTTGCTCACAAGCTCACATGCTTGGTATAAACCAACCCTCTTCTGGTATTATTTATAACCCTACCGACCCTACTGGATCAAGCAATGTCTAGTACCAACAGGTTAAGAATCTTGTTGGCCTGTCTGGATCAAGCAATGTTTTGTATCAATAGCCCTGTGGGGCTCAGGTCCAATACTAAAATCCTTATGTTCCATATGGTTCTCAAGGATTGATTAATCAACCTTACACCCTCCAGTCTGGGTAGTACATCCAACCTGGCTATGGCTAGATTTAGTTTGGTAATTTCCTTAGCACTGTTCAAGTACCCTTGCAACAATAGGGACAACCTTTATAATAGCCAGGGCAGCCTTTGTTACCGCAAGGGAAACCTTTGTTGCAGCAAGGGTTTTCCACGCAATAACAAGCACAGATTATCCTGCAGCAAGGTCACCTGCAACAACTGCAAGTCAATCCTTCCAAGAGTTGCAGTAGGCCACGTAGCAGCAGATGAAATATGCTCTGCATACCTCTCAACCCATACCCTCGCAGGGCCAACCTATGCACACTGAGGGAAAAATTTTGCAACCGCAAGGTCAACCCTTGGAACAACAAAACCAACCAGGGCAGCAACAACCCTTGTATACATATCAACAAGGTCAACCCTTGCAGGGACAAGGTCAAGGTCAAGTCCTGCAGCATTAGGCGTAGAATCCTCTTGTCCTAGGTCAACAATTTCAGAATCCTTCTGGCCAAGGGCACTAGGTACAAAACCCCTACATCTAAGGGAAACAAGTGTATCAACCTTATGCCCAAGGACTATAGGTCCATAACCCTCTTGTTCAAGGACAACAAGCTCAACAACCCTATGTTCCAGGACAACAGGTCCCATATCCATATGTCCAAGCTCAACAGGCTCAATAGCCTTTTAACCCATACGTTACCTATCAACAACCTGTGACTGGATAGTTTCAAGGTATGCAAGGTCAGAATCCTCCTTTTGGTCAAGAGAATCTGCAATGGGGGCAACCTCAGATGCCATATGGCCAAAATCCCCCACTGTGAGGCCAAAATCCTTACTAGTAGGGATGGGCTCCTCCCTATGGGCCCGTTTATCCATCTCCCATGAATTTTAACACTCAATTACCTTTCTTCGCTACCTTTGAGTTTCCAGATGTATCATGCCTTACGAATGATCTGATCCTTCATTCATCGTAGTGGCCTACGGTGCCATCCAAGATATCAAGTGATTGCCCAAAGTTCGATGGAAAAGCTAAGGAAGATCCTTAGGCCCATGTGATGACATATCACCTCTGGTGCTTGTCGAACTCATACATGGATGATTCCATTCGTCTTCATCTTTTCTAATGGACCCTCACATGTGTCGCAACAAAATGGTACATCGTTCTACCTTTAAGTACTTTCCATGACTTCAATTTGTTAGCCATGGATTTCCTCATGCATTTTCAGCCACAAGTTCGTTATGAAACTAGAACCTATTTTCTCACATCGCTTAAGCAAGACACTGCGATGCACATCTCTGATCATTTCCATGAATGGAGACGTAGATATCGCCTGGTCAAGTTCAAGATAGATGATCAGTTGCTCACTGAATGGTTTACCAAATCATTTGTAACCCCAATTGCTCATGATATAGCTATGGGTGGATGCGTCACTGAAGAGAAAGCCATTGCCCATGCCCAGTACTTGGATCTGGTCTACTCTCAGTCTACACCTTATACAAGTTGTTAGCCAATGCTCCGCAACCATCATCTGATCCTGCAACATCAAAGTCACTAGTTGTTCCTCCCGTTGATGGAGTTATTGGTTCAGTATCCTAGACCCCTGCTAACAATTCTTCCAAATAGAAGTCGGTCTCGAATACTGCTCCTAATAGCTCATCTCAAAATCCACTGGGCCCTGGTAATACCTCAGAGGTCCACGTTGTCCAGTCTACCACAACAGACAAATCCTCGAAAGGGAAAAAAAAAGGCAAAGTCAAAGCTAAAGCCGATGTACTGAAATAGGGTCCTCCCAAATCATCTGCTAGAAAATATTCACAATGGAAACCTAAGTATGCCTGCCTCATTTGTGAGGAGGAGCACTATACTAAGGATTGTCCATGATGATCCGAAGTTAGACCCCTACTCAAAGGGACTCCTGCTATCCTTAAAGAGCCATTTCTGTCTCAGCAGACTCAAATGGTAGACCAACCCTGATCTGCTTCCTCGGATCTCAAGTGTTCATGATGAGCACGCCCATTAATGTGGTTACCCAATTGAAAGATTATCAAACTCCAACTCTGACAACTGGGAAAGAAAAAAAAGTTGCACCTTCTTCTTCTACACCAAGTTCTAGCCCTCTGCAAATTGAGCACCCTAACCCTAATTCCGCTACACAGCCACTCGCTCAAGGTGTGCTGCAAAAATCCTCATATAATCCCAACGCCCGAGCCGCTCAGCACTACAATATTGTTGAATATTTGGCTCAGGCATGTCAACTCCTTTGGTACTCCAAAGCTGCCCATCACAACGGAAATCTTTGTTGTCAGCTGTCGAGGGCATTGATCCCACGGATTCTATATGGAGAACCATGTTCCATGGCTCTGTCATTAGATTGACTTTCTTATTCAGGTAATCATTAACAAGAAGACCGTCCACGGCACTATCATCGATGAAGGTGATTCCACTTGCATCATGTCAACTTCATGTTCGAAGGTTATTGGTTCCCCTGCACTAAACCAATCTCCGAACACTATGGAAGCTTTTTATGGGCATGATTCGTCACCCTTTGGTGTCTTACCTAACCTTGCCATCACCCTAGAAGGTAAGAAAGTGCAAGTCGAAGTACAGATTGTTGATGCCAATCTCAATTATAATCTTCTACTCGGCCGAAGTTGGACTCATGCCATGCATGTCGTGGCCTCTTCTTTGTTTTGTGTGATCCATTTTCCCCATCAAGGGAAGATTGTCGCCATTGATCAGCTATCTTTCTTTGCCTCTTCCTCCTAAAATGGCAATTTTCTGTACGTCAAACACTCTGGTGCTCCCTATGAGAGTGTGGGGGCAGGTCTCTTCAAAGATTCTACCTTAATGGGAATTTTTCCACTCCCACCTCCTCATTTTGCCTCTGTCAACATGGTCTCGATAAAATCTAATCCATGGGTCATACCTACACCAAATCTTGTTGATGCTTGGGGCGAGGTCATGCCACTTAGTCCTGCCGAAGTCAATTATGTGGAAATTGTTTCGGCTTCAAACTTTGCATCCTCTGATTCTCATATGTCAAAGACCTCTCTCGTTATGTACTATCAATCCACTTGTCTTAACACTTTGGAATCATCTGATCCCTTAGCCGAGACCTTCCTCACTAATGAAGGTATCATGGAAATCATGTCTCTCAAGGAACCACCATGGATCGACACTCATCATTGATCCTCATTCCTGCCTCTCCCGAAAGTCATGTCCACCACTTTCGAAGATTCCTCTTCTCCATTTCTACACCAACTATTACTCATTAAGTATGGTTGGAAGGAAATTTGGGTAATATTACCCAAATGATGCCGATTGACATTTCTATCAAACCTGGTGTCATTGAACACGTTTATATTGGGGTATCTTGTTCTCTGGATGAGATCAAGACATATACTCGTCTCTTTCAGGAATTTCATGATGTGTTTGCATGGTCTTACAAAAAAATTCCTGGCATCGATCCTAGCATTATGGTGCATGAAATAAAAACGTATCTGCATGCGAAGCCTATTCACCAATGACTTCGCCCAGTGAACCCTAGGAAGGTCGTTGCTATTAAGGGTGAAGTCGAAAATCTTCTCAAACTAGGTTCATTTATCCCATCTACCTTAGAGATTGGGTGTCCAATATCACCCCAGTGACTAAAAATCAAGGCACGATCTGTATTTGTGTGGATTATCAAGATCTTAATCGTGCCTGTCCTAAAGACAACTATCCTACTCCATTCATTGATCAAATCATTGATGAATGTGTCAAGAACAAGATCTTTTCCTTTATGGATGGTTTTTCTGGTTATGACTAGATTAATATCACACTGGCCAACCAGGAAAAGACAACCTTTATCAGCCCATGGGGTATGTTTGTGTACAAGAAGCTCCCTTTCAGCCTCAAAAATGTTGGAGCCACATTTCAACGGGCAATGTCCTATGCGTTTCATGATATTCGCAACATTGTCCAACCTTACTTGGATGACCTTCCTACCCATTCTCGTAAGCACCAAGATCACCCAAACCATATTCGACATATTTTTCTACGCTACAGACACTATAACATTCGGTTAAATCCACACAAGTGTGTTTTTTGCATGGAATCGGGACAACTCCTCGGCTTCATCATTTCCAAGGACAGGATTTGAAACGGTCCACTAAAATTTGAGGCCATTTTAAATTTACCCCCTCCATCTTCAATGCACCAAATCCAGAGCCTACAAGGAAAGGTCAACTTTCTCTGTCATTTTATACCCAACTATGCTAGGCTAGCCACAAGATTTACCCGATGTTCAAACAAGGAATGCCCTATGCATGGGATGAGGTGGCCCAAAAATCTTTTGATGATCTTAAGGTCGTCCTCGTAAATGCTTCTTTGTTGCATCCATCGGACTATTATCGAGATTACTTCCTTTACCTATCCACAACCCCTAGCACCATTGCTATGGTGTTGGTCCAAGACGATGATGAAGGCAGCGAACATGTGATGTACTACCTTAGTCAGAATCTCCTTGACACTGAAGCACGTTATGCACATGTCAAGAAGTTGGCTTTGGCTGCCGTTCAGGATGCTCAATGCTTTCAACACTATATCCTCTTACGCACGACTACAATGATTTCTGAATGCGACCCTATGACTTGTATCCTGACTCATCAGCTGCGGGGGGGGAATTATTCTAAATGGATCATTATGTTGCAAGAATTCAATTTGGTCTTCACTATGGCGAAATCTAAGAAGTCACTTGTTTTCACTAAATCAATTTGTTCCCTTCCCTCTAAAGCTCTCCTTGTTGGTGCAAATGAACAGCTTCTACATGAGACCCTTTTCCTTATCAACACCCTTGATCCATGGTACGGTGATATCATTGTGTATCTCCAAACCTCCATGTTCCAGTCTACATTGACCAAGGATGATCGTCGAAGGATTCAGCATCATTCCCAAGCCTACTATATTATTGGTGATACTTTATACTGTGTCGATGTTGATTCTATTCTTTTCCGATGCCTCACGATCAAGGAAGATGAAAGAGCTCTCAACCACTCTGGGGCATGTGGTGTTCATTTGTCTGGTTACGCTGCAACTCAAAAAATCCTTTGCGCTTGTTATTTCTGGCGATCTATCTTCAAAGACTGCATTCTTGTTGTTCGCAAGTGTCACGAATGCCAAATTTACCAACACAAGATGTGCGCCCCACCCGCTCACATACACCCCATCATTACCATTGGTCCCTTTTGCCAAATGGGGCATCGATTATGTGACATGTAACCCTCGTTCTGCTGGGGGGCATGGCTATATTATCATCGTTGTGGATTACTTCACCAAATTGGCCGAAGTGATGCCTACATATTCTGAAGATGGTAAGATGGTGACTCAATTCCTTTTTAACCATGTTATTTCTAGGTTCGACGTACCCCAAGCCATTTCACAGACCATGGCTCCCATTTCAGAGATCACATGATGGAAAAACTAACATCTGCATTGGGCTTGTGCCACAATGGCTCGACCCCATATTACCCTCACGCCAATGGCCAAGTTGAAGTTGGGAACAAGGTTTTTGTCACATGCTTCAACATATTATTGGGATGCACAAGTCAAATTGGAATCTCATGCTTTTTTAAGCTTTGTGGGCCTACCGAACTTCAACCAAAGACACAACTGGTTTCACACCTTTCTAGCTAGTCTATGTTCTGGACGCAACATTGCCAATCAAATGTGAGATTCCTTCACTCAAGATAGCTGTTGAAATCCTCCCCGAAACATCACCTCAAGAGGAATGCCTCTTATATTTAGAATGACTGGACGAGATTCACCTTGTCACTGCCTTGGTCATCGAAGCAAAAAAGAAACGGGTCAAATCCCATTTCGATCAGTTGGTCTCCCCTCGCGCTTTCTCTGAGGGTGATATGGTCCTGCTATATGACCAAGCCGACAATAAGCTGGGGGAATGCAAGTTCGAAGCTATGTGGCATGGGCCCTATATTGTAAAATGTGCTTTGTAGACAGGAGCCTATGAACTTATTGATTATGAAGGAAATCCTTTTAATAAGCTCTGAAATGGGCTTTACCTCAAAAAGTACTATGCTTAGGTCATCTTGCATGGATACTTATGTACATTAGCGTGCGATTCATTTTTGTACAACGTGGTTTTGTGTGATAGTTTTCAAAAACTTTCCTGTTTACTATGATTTTCTTGCTTTGCAGATGTCTGCAACTCCTCACGTTGGTTTCACCGATGGTGCTTGTCGTAGTACCCGGAACTTATAATCCGCGACATGGGCTATATATGACCATAACAGTGAGTTGATTGACCTTCAAGGCATCTGCCTAGGTCGTACAACCAACAACATTGCTGAATACAGTGCGGTCATCAAAATGTTGTCAGAAGTCATCGCTCTGGCATCACAAAATTGGTTGTTAACCTAGATTCACAGCTTGTCATCCTTCAACTCAACAGGCAATATTCCATCAGGAACCCTCAAATATTACAAATGTATCTTTGTATCTGTCTATTGGAAAGACATTTTGATTATATTACATATCATCATATTCCTAGACACATGAATACATTGACAGATGCATTAGCTAATTACATGTTGGATAGACATTTGCGAAACAAGTAAAAGATAAGACAAACCATTTGTAGCATAACAGACAGGAAAATACAACATATATATATATTATATATATATATATATATATAATATCTGTGTGTGTGTGTGTGTGTGTGTGTGTGTGTGTGTGAGAATTTTTGATGCATCAGAACCCCAAAAAATAATGTGTGTGTCTATAATAACATCAACGGCTCATAGGCCTCATACATCCCTGGCACGCAGGCCTCAAAAAATATGTAGGTGTTGGACCTAGGAAGTACTCATCATGGTCGTCATGGTAGTACGAGAGAGCTCATGCAACATGACTTAGCAATCGGTGGATCCGATCTGAGACTCCCACTGTGTGCCTCTGGTACCATCGGGGCATGTCTCCTATCCGAGCATACTCTTAGATAGCATGAGTCAACCCCTAAAGGTTTCTTTTGATCTCCTCCTCGTTATCGCTCCCTTCCTAATAAGGGGTGACAACATCAGTAGGACGGGGGACGCGCTTGGCTATCGAGGACATCCCAGCTGGCCGCTCTGGTCCAATATCTGCATAAACAAGAGAAACGTTATAAGCATGCATATACCAAAAACAATTAAAAAAAGAATCAAAATAAAAAAGTTTTTATTTTTTACCTTCATCATCGATGTCCTCTCCATCTGGTAAGGCATATCTGGATCTCCATGGAAATCAGTGTTGTTGTATGGCCATTCCTCCATGACGATATTCTATCATCATAGCCATGAGAAGAATGCCAGTCAGTATGACATATGCTGATCCCTAGTGATTCTGGGCATCAAATGACTCCAGCAGGCCGTCCATAGATCACGTGGCACAAGAGGATCGACCTCAGTCAATTGATACTAGAACAATGGCACTCTTTCTAGGAAGAAGGTCACAAGTATTGATATGAAGCCAAATTGCTTAAGATTCCCTACCTTAGGCTTGGACAATTGGCGTTTGATGTTCATCTTCATGGCCTCTACCCTGTTGAAGATCGTAGGAGTTGTGTAGTCAATAGCATACAGGAACTTTGACTTGTTAGTCTCATGCTCCACCTGGGACCCTGACTCTCTATTGATAGTCAACGAAAGCACCCTCAGTGTCAGATCCCACATGTTATAGCCTAGATTGACCTCAGGCTAAAAGAAGGAAATCCTTGGATAACTACAAACCAAGCTTAACCTGGTAGCTAGCCCTACCAGGTCGGGAGAGGGCTCTCTCCTTGTGAATCTCAGTCAAGATGATTGGATCAGATATGGATTTTAGGATAGGTATAGTAGCTCTAGGGTTTTTTATTGATTTTGTTGGCTTTGTTGCTGGATCAAATGGAGTAGGCAGCTTTGGGTCCAGGAAATCAAGTTAGCATGCAAGGTGTTCTATGGGGCAAGGTAGGTAGGTGTCTTGGCACATGGAATTGAGTGAGATGAGAGGTCTAAGAATGGTGAGGAGCTGAGTAGGGAATGAAAAGATCATGTATCCTTCTCAGACAGTAGAAAACATCAAAAACTGAATGTTTTCCCAAGGTAGAGCACTATAAACAATGTATTCTACCTATCTATCTTGATATCATTCAGCTAGAAGAAATGAATTAGATTTTGGCACACATAACACATGAGAAAAACTAATAATAGAAGAAGAAACTATGCAAAAACACTTTACCACAAGTATCCCATAAAAATAGTTGCAAATCCTAGTTTATTTCCTTGCCAAACTGCTAATAAGGGTGTACAATGTAGTTCAGAGCATCCAAGAGAGTCCAACCTTTGTTAATGACAGAAAAAATACATAATATATACATCAAACCACCTATGTTAGCCATAAGGGGTCAAAACTAAGAGAAAAGGAGTTGTTACAACCATTTCCAAATAGGGAACAGGAATATAGGTAGTGGATTAACTTGCCTCTATAAGCATGGAAACTGATTCATTGACCCCCAAACCACCTCAAACTAATGAATATACCCTCTAAGATCATTTAAATATCACATTTACATAACAAGTCATTAATTACAATCATAAATTCATCCATGAATAGAGGAAAATTCAACTTGCAGTGAAAATAGGCAAAAACTAGATTTTTTGGCAAACTGGCTCAATGTGCAGCGCCGCTTCACAATCACTTTTGGAGGCCTTCCGCTTATCCAAATTGATCCCACGATAGCTCATTAGAAAGATATTCCTATATAGTTTCTAGAAAATCTTGAATTTTTTTATTTAGAGGTTGTTTTCCCCTTCAAAATTGAAATCACCCAAAGTTGCTTTTGTGTGTCCAAAAGAGGTAGAGAGGTCATTTTTTGGTAGTTTTTTTACCTTTGTGTGACCTAGTTTTGCTCCACAATTACTGACACTTTCTAGGTTTTATGCTCTCATCACGTTGAACCAAAATATATAAGCCTTTCCTTCAAAAAGTTCTCCAGGGAAAAGTGTAGCGCCATCTGGGCCAATTTTCTATTTTCAAAATTTCAAAATTTGAAAAAGACAAAAATTCATCAAAACTTGCCCAGAATTGGCATAGGACACCACCATTAGTTGATTTCATGGGATAGTGAGTCTTCAGCCAAGATTTTCAAGTTATCTTGCTCCTTTTTTCTCTTTAAGGCCTTCCTCAACCTACCCTTAAGCTTCCTCATCCTTATGTTGCAGATTTTGTTGCGAGTCATGTAGTGGTAGGCCATGTGGCGAAGTATCTTCTTGTCTCTATTAGCCTTCTCAATCAGCCCCTCAAGTTGTATATTAACCCTATCAAGCCAAGTTTCCCTATAATTCTCAATTTCTTGTTCAATTGAAGTCAACTTGACATTTGTCTCCTTGCCCTTTTGCCTATTTTCCTTGATCATTTGCAACTCCATGAGGACTTGCTTGTCACTCAATTGTTTGTTTTCTTGCTCTAAATACCTGATGATGAACTTAGCTCTCTCTAAGCTATCTAGAAAGGATTATATTTCAGCCTCTTGTTCCTTTATGATCATGTCTTTGATAGTCTTTGGATCCCGAGCTTCCAAATCAATAATGTCAACTCCATGATGAGTGAAATGCTCTTGAGGCTCCTCATGATCAACAAGGTTAAAATCTCTTTCTTGCTCATCACTAAGATCCTTCTCTTGCACCTTTTTCTTGCCCTTACTTTTCCCTTTTCTTTGCTGCTCAACCTGTACCTGTTTTGCTTAAGAAGAAGGCAAAGCCCCTTCCACACCATGTGGAGATAGCATTTGCCTGTGGCTTGAAGATGAAGGCAAGACCCCTTCCACACCTTGTGGAGATAAAACTCACCTAGCAGCTGCAAAAAGTTTCCTAGCGCCCCTCTTATATGTCACAACACTAGCACTCCAACAATTTTAGTCTTTTTGACCTTTTCATGTCCTGGAGGTCTACATTCTTCATGATGTACTGATGAAAATTGTGGGCCTTTGAACATATCATGAGAAATGAAAGTCTCCAATGGCTTGTTAAGAAGGTTCAGTTGATGTAGAACAATGATTTTCATAAAACTGTAATGGAAAATTCTATTCAACTGCTGGTGGTATGGCTTCCTCTTTACAATATGAGCCATTTTCTCAATGTTTTTTAACATGAATTAAGGGATATTCATCATTCTTACTCTAGTGAAATGCAAGAGAAGTCTAATGTGTTAGTCATACAATCGGGAGAACCTACCTTCACAAGTGAAGTACTTGATAATGATTTTCATCAATGGAGCAAACTTGTTTTCCAAAAACTTGGAGGGGAATACTCTCTTCATTTTGTCTTTGTATCTAGCGTTGATGTAAGGCTCATAATACTCCCTATCAATATCTTGACCTTTGTTCCATTTTTCACCCACATCTGAAATACCTGTAGCCTCTGAGATGACAATTGGTGATATGGTGAATGTAATTCTGGCAAGGGTTACTTCATTATTGTGCAAATGTGTCACAAACAACCTTGCCAACTCATTATGAAATTTAACTCTTTCTATCAGTTCACAAAAATCAAAGCATGATTGGTGTTTAAAGCAAGAAATGGCAAGTGGATAGGCTTGCAACTCCCTCAAACTAGTAGGATCTTCTCTGATAATTCTTCCTCCTTTATGAGGCTTCCTTTGCCATATGTTTCTCTCCCTGAAATTGTCACTAAGGGTGTCTTCTTCAAACTCATACTCACTATCTCTTTCCATTTCTTTTTGTAGCTGTGAACACTTGTGGTCAATGATGGGAAGGGTGAATGGAATAAAGATGAGTATGACGAGATTTTATGAATGAGTAGGGTTTTAGGGAGTGTGAATGGGATTTGTAGGGTTTGGGGAGAGTGTAAGTGGGAATGTGGGAATGGGGAAAATGTATGAGGGGAATGGGATTTAGGGAATAGCTAAATGGGAATGGGTTTTGGTCTAAGGAATAATGGCAAGGATAGGGTAAGTAAAATAATGGAGAGATGAGGAGAACTAAGGTTTCACCCTAGAGGCTAGGGTTTTAATTTTTAAAAATGCTAAATACCAAGATTAGTAATCAAAACCCTAGATCACAAGATAGGAGTAATGTACTTACTTGTTACAAAGAGAAATTGAAGGTTTTGAGGTGAATTGACAACTTGGGAGAGTTTTGGGCTTCGCTGGACAGATGCGCAGTGCCTCACACAGGTGCGTTGCGCTTGTGCAATTTTACACTGGAAAACCCTGCCAGGAGTGCAACATCTTCCAGATGTGCAGCGCCGGTCTCAGATGCACAGTGTCGGCCTAAATTTCTCCAAAAATGCAGCAATTTCACTCTTTTTCCCAATGACACTTAAAAATCGCTCCTTAGCTCTCCTTTGGCACTTTGACTTCAGCATTAGCATAATGAAATGATCAATAGAGGGATGGGCTTTATATGGTTTTCACTTTTTTATTTTTGATGGTGAAAACCCACTTTCATAATGTCTATTTTCTTTTTCAAATAATCTGTTTTTGGATGCTTGATATTTTTGCTTTGATAGGTGGACTGATGCTCAAATTCTTTAACTTTTGCAGTGGCAAGTACTTGGAAATATCGCCAGGTGACCAGGAGCAACATGGAACCATTTATTACATATGAGAACAATAAAATTACATCAAATTTAAACATGAAATACAAATGCTCTGTTTTCACCTCAAAACTAGTTTTGAGGTGAGAACTTTATTAAGCTTACACATTAAGAAATTATAGCTTTCTAATCATTATTTTCATCCTCATGTGTCTGCTGACCATTATTAGCAATAATCACTAAATTTTGAACATGGTGAAAACCCTAAGACATAATGAGACTGAAACCTTATGTAATTGATGAAATGAACTGAAAATGAGCTTAAACCATTGACTGAAAAGTATGAAAGGAGGTCAGAAAGTACATATCATGAGGGAAAGACTGAAACGAACCCTACCATCAGTAGATCAATGACCTAATGGAATGCAACCTCATCAAAATGGGACTCCTAGTATGAAATGCAAAAGAGTAAATTTTGATCACTGATGGAAGTGTGAAGACATTGACACTAACACCACACACTGGAAATCTCTATCTTCCCACTCTTGGATTTCAGGGCCTTAGGACAGTGTTCCGCAAGTAGGGAAGATATGCTTGCCCCGATTGGACATGACCTACACTTGGTTCGAAACTTGTCAGCAAAAAAATTCCCTCATGTGATTTCTACCAAAAGACTTTATTTAATCTCTGAAGTTGTCAAGTCCAACTTCTAGTCCCTAATGACAAAAATCTCGCGATTGGTGTCCTAAAGGCTTATCAAGTATCGAAACAACTCGGGTTGGGCCTGCATCCCTAGTGTAAGGAAAAATTTGACGAGCCTGCAAGCCCTCAAATCCTCCAGGAAATTTGGATCATTCAATGCCTGGGTGTCAACATCTTCGTGTTCTCTTTCCTTCCTATCCACCATTTTTGGCAATTTCTCTCCTGCAAAAGCCATTAATTTGAGCCAATTATCAATTTTTGCACATAAAATTCAATTTTTAATGGTTATTTCTTGAGAAAAAATGGTTTTTCCCTATCTACGGTGCCGGCACACCTGTTTGAAATAGTTGCACCAGTTGGCACAAATGGTTATGCAAATTGGCGCGATCTCATGCCTGGAAATTGCGCCGACCGAGGCGAATTTTTTTCTGAAAAGCCTCCCTAAAAATCCAAAAAAAATGGCGAAAAACATAAATGAATGGCATGAAAATGGAGCTCAGGGCTTTGACTGTTACCTGGAACTGATTTCTCGTTGATTGACCTCCTGGATCTCCCGTAATCTTCTCTGGAAAAACTAGGGCAAAAGTGGGTAAAATGCCTTCACTGCAAAGGTAAAATGGTTAATGGTAAAAATATATTTACTTTTCCCTTTTTTATTCATTTTTTCATGAAAATATCAGGTTTTGTAAATATTTTGACCTATTTCACCTCAAGGACTCGATGATACACTTTGCCTTACTTGTGCAGCAATAGGTGATGGATGTTCGGCGATGACAATAAGTCACATTTCAACTCTTTCCTCGACTTGTTAAACTCATATGAAAATATTGCCAAGTATTTTTTCCCTTTTTGACTTGTTAATGAGAATAAAAATGTGGGTTTGCTTTCAACTCTTTTCTGACCCTTTAAAATTGAAAATATGGCTGAGTACTTATCATTTCGAACTCGTTAATGGATGCGAAATGTTGTGCGCCCAGTATAAGTTTACTCCTTTTTCGGGCTGGGAGGCACTATTTATGAAAAAGGTACTCCTTGACTAAAATGGTCAAGCAATTCTCTCAAGTATTTTTTTCTACCTTTTCGGGCTTGAGAGACACAAATGTATGAAAAGGGACCATGTGGAGTTTTCTTTTACGTGTCTTTTCTAAATGCTCTAAACATGAAAAATATACCAAGTTACACCTTTGTTGGACTCGTTAAACTATTAAATGACATTGAATTCGTTACTATGATGAACACGAGCTTCTCCTTCATAGGGCTTGTTAAACTTACTAGGTCAGATTCATCCAAAGGATGAACTTACAGTGCAAGCATATGTTGTCCCCTTCAAGTGTATGATTAAAAAATAATTGGGGTACTTGCCAGAAATTGTGGGTGAAAATTTGGAAATCTATCGAGTCATGTCGACATCTTACTCTTGAACATGACACTCTTTGCTTCATGTCAGGTTGGGACATTCTCCTTTGTATCATTGACCTTCGTGGGTTTGGGCTATTCATTTTTTCCTTCCATTTGATCTCTGACATGTCATTATGACCACCGATCCCATGTATCCAAAAGCTGCCAAACTTCCAGTTGTGTCATTGATATGTTCAAGGGTTGTCCTTCTACAATTACACTTACCTATGATTCTCTATGTCATCCAAAATCATTTTGCGTCCTCTCGTCTTGCATCAATGATGTGGGATTCATTATGGCCCTCCTTTGACACGGTCGCTTTCCGTCAACTTCAACTCATTATCTAGGAAGTTAACTGAGAGACTCCCTTCCAGTACCTTAGAG
>APFE030273729.1:44423-58128 GCA_000404065.3 Pinus taeda | reverse complement strand
TTAACCTCTCCTTACTAAGTACCATGATCTAGGAAACCCCACAATCATCGTCTACATTAATGATCAGCCCATAGCCAATGCATTTATTGATCTTGAGGTTTCCATTAATGTAATGACGAAAGATATCTTTATTACTCTCGGGCTATAGGGACTCAGACACACTCCTACTGGGATGCAATTGGCAGACAGGTCCCGTGTTAAACCCGAGGGGATGTTAGAAGATGTAGTGATTACAATCGCTGCCTAGAGATAACAGGATGATTTCCTTATTCTACAGCCAAAATCCAATTTGGGGGGGCATCCTTTGATCTTAGGGAGGCCTTGGTTGGCCACTACAGATGCATTCATAGGTTGCAAGACAGGATCCATGGTAATTTCAAATGGCCAGGCAACCCAAAACCTTAATATTTATCTGCCAAAATGAAATTTGGATGTGTATAACCCTTGGTGGGATGAGTTTGAGCCTGAGTCAGATCTTTCCCTACCACTCCTCACTCTGGGGAAAGCCCAGTAATTCAAAGACAAGACAGAAGAAGATGCAATTAATGGTTTTATTAGTAACTCACTTTCTGTTGCTTCTGTTAAAAATGTAAATGAGGAGGAAGAGGTGGAAGACATAGATTTTGAACAAATGAGAACTACTCCAAATACTTCTGGCAGCCCAATTGATATTGAATCTGGAAATTTTTTTAATGTTAATCCCAATTTGACTACTCAACATAATCAACAGCTGTTACAGTTGTTACAAAAGTATAAAAAGGAATTTGCATAGGAATATACAGATATGAAAGGGATCCACCCTAACCTATGTAGTCACCATATTTATTTGAAGGATGGTTGCAAACGAGTTAGATAGCCATAGTACCACATGAACCCTGCACTAAAGGAAGTGGTGAAAGAAGAACTACAAAAGGTCCTGAGTGCTAATTTTATTTATCCAAATCCTGACAGTTAGTGGGTGTCACCGCTTGTTATCATTCCTAAAAAGAATGGCAAGTGGAGAGCTTGTGTTGATTATAGAGAAATCAACAAGGCCACTCAGAAGGACCATTTTCCATTACCATTTATAGATCAGGTCCTTGATACTCTCTCCGGAAAGAAATACTTTTCATTTTTGGATGGATTTAGTGGCTACAATCAGATACAGATTTCCTCGAAAGACCAGGATAAAATGACCTTTACTTGTCCTTGGGGAACCTACGCATACAAAGTGCTACCTTTTGGGCTCTGTAATGCACCAATAGCCTTTCAAAAGGTGATACTAGGAATTTTTTTTGACTTATTAAATGACTGTCTGGAAATCTTCATGGACGATTTCACACCTTATGGAGATGCTTTTGAAATAGCATTAGTCAATCTGGA
Source organism: Pinus taeda (assembly GCA_000404065.3). Classification (NCBI taxonomy): domain Eukaryota; kingdom Viridiplantae; phylum Streptophyta; class Pinopsida; order Pinales; family Pinaceae; genus Pinus; species Pinus taeda. Next base: position 56,766 of record APFE030273729.1, on the reverse strand, counting down.
AAAGTGCTAGAGCGGTGTGTACAGACTAATGTTGCCTTGAGCACTGAGAAATGTCACATGATGATGACTAAAGGGATCGTGCTTGTACATTACATTTTTGTTGACAGAATCAAGGTAGACCTTGCAAAAATAGAGGTAATTCTAAGAATTCCAACCCCCAAAACACAAAAAGAGGTACGTAGTTTCTTGGGGCATGTAGGGTATTACAAAATATTTATAGAAACAATTTCAAGAATTGCATCGCCATTATTTTCCTTGCTCATGAAGGATGTTGGTTTCTTGTGGATAGGGAAGTATGAGCAGGCCTTCTTAAAGCTGAAATGTTGTGTATCAATTGCTCCGGTTTTGCAAGGACCTAGTTGGGAACTGTCGTTTCACATAGCTACAGATGCATCAGATGTTGTTGTAGGTGTTGTTTTGGTCCAACTGGAGGATAAGAAACCTTACGCTATTTACTACATAAGTAAAATCCTAACTACAGTTGAGCTCAACTACATAGTTTTAACCAGAATGATATTTGATAGAGAATTGGTAACTTTGAAATAGCAATTGCCACTATTACACTAGATATTTCATAAATGCCATAAACATGCCAATTACAACAAGTCTTTGGAGACTTGAACCCATACAGCTAGGGAAACAAATGGTTCATGAAAAAATTGAAGTTATGATCCTTTGATGTGGTAGAAAACAAAGTTGTTTGGATTCCTTATAATGGTCATCAACAAGAATCTAGTAAAATTCAATTTCACAAAATTTAAAATAGTAAAAACAAGTGGTTTTTAGTTTGGAATGGGAAAAAATACGAAATATGATAGAGTTATCAAAGAAGTAAATGAATCCTTAGAGGTACTCTACAATATTGAAGGTTTTTGATGTTCGGAGTGAGGAACAGGAAATTCAAGTAAAATCACTTGAAGATAAAATTAAGGATCATTCCTTTGGAAAAAGAAAAATAATGGAGGCTTAAGATAAAGGATTTATGGTTATAGGTTGGGAATGAGAACAAAAAATTCTTTAATAAATATGAAAATTTTAGAAATAATATAAACTCTATTTGGAAAATGGATAAGGGAGATGGTACCTAGGTCACAAATTTCAAGGACATGGAATTTGAATGTTTAAGGAAATTTTCCTTCCTTTTTCAGGGAAGATATTTGTGCTCAAATAGAAAATGTGATTAGGTTATTAAGCACATTCCCTAACTTTGTCAATGAGGAAGATAATCAAGCCTTAATAAATGAAGTTGGGAAAGAAGAATTCTATCAAACTTTCCAAAGTTTTCAAAAGGATAAAATTTCTGGGCCTAATGGACTATAAGAGTGGGTTGTTATGAATTTATGGAGGAAGCTTTATGAAGAGTGGTGGATACTAAAAGAAATAATGGGAAAATGTTGAGAGCCTTAAATACAAGCTTCCCAACACTAATTCCTAAAGAAGCTAATCTCACAACCTTTGATAAATGGTTACCCATCCCTTTATAAAATTGCATATACCAAATCATCCCAAAGATTATTTCCAAAAGATTGAAAAGTGTTCTCTCAAAATGAATCATAGGAGAGAAATTTGGATTCTTAGAGGGAAGCGAAATTCATAAGGCTCTAGGGTGGCACAAGATTCCATACATTTAATAAGGGTCAAAAATCAAGGATCAATGGTGATGAAAGTCGCCCTATTTAAACCATATGACAAGTCTCCATCTTTTTAAAATATTTAGACTCTAGATGAGCATCTTTCCCATAATAATTGTTATGCCTGTTGATTTTCTTACATTTTTATTTTTGTCTTTTGTCACCCTTGGGAGTAGAAGATCACTAAGATGGTTTAGGACCCTTGTTTTGCTTATTGTTTTAAGAAATTTAATTTTTTGGGTACTTGTTTTTTATCTTTCAATCAAGCCACTAAGGCCTTGTTAGATATACCTGCATTACTAATCAATCCTATATTATGTAAGATATTATCTAACTCTCTAATAAGAGAGTCACAAAAATCTTCAAGAGTAGGATATAAATATGTAGCCCATAGATTTTCTCTAATGACATAAAATGTAGATACACAAATAGAATAGGCAAAACAAAGCTTAGAAATAATAATATGTATTCATTGCTCATCCTTTAGATTGAATTTGAAAATGTTTACATAAATTTATATGTGTTTCGATCGTAGATAAATAAACTAGAATGAAGGAGAAAACATTAGGAATTAAAGTCATGATTTGATTTTTGGGTTGATTAGATTTGATCAGATTAGGTTCACCAAATATATTTTTCAACTTTTCCCAAGATTCATCTAGATCATTGATTCCTTGAATATGAAATCATAAATGAGAATGGACATTTTGATTAATCCAAGTGCTTCTTCATCTTTATTACCCCATTTTTTTTCTTATCAACAATAATGGAGGCTTTTTGTTTACTAGGTAATCTAGAATAACCCTTTACTTCTAGTACATCGGCAATGTGGGATTTCCATGAGAAGTAGTTGGTACTAGTAAGAAAAATTTCACTTGAAGTGAACATATTAATATATGAAAATAATATGTCTTCAAAGCTAAAATTCACTTTCTTAATGGAAATATCTAAAAAAAAGAGTCTATTTAAAAAAATGGCACTGAAAATGGACTTCAAATGTGAAAGTTATGCACTTTAAAAAAAGAAGGCATTAATGTAACTAAGAGCGACATGGCAAGTAGAGGTTGGCCCATGTGATGTTGGATGTTGCTGAGAAATAAAATATGTATTTTCCCTCACTTGCTTTGAATATAAGCTCACTTTTCAAATAAGTTACTTTATAAAGAGATTCATTTTTATAAAACAAGTGAGAATTACTTTTATAATTAAGTTACTTCATAAATGAACGTTGCATACAAAGAATTACACTAAAAATGAATATGAAAGTTATTCTATAGTGATTCATTATTATAATACAAGTGAAATGCAATTTACAATAAAGTTATGAAATAAATTGAGTTTTCATGAATTTTTCAAAAACTAATTTAAAAAAGAAACCTGAACTCAAGACCTCTCACTAAATAGCGTAACTTTTGATTGTGTGAGCTAGTGGAAAACACATAATAATACTAGTGAAGGAGAATGGGGTTGTTGTCTTTGCTGTTGGGGTTGTGGATCCAAGTGTGCGTCTTCCAAATAAAATATCATCCAAAAACAAACAACAATTTGAAAAGAAATTCAAATATTAACAATAATGGGGATAAATCTTGGTGAGCTCATTATGAAAATGCAAGTTTTCTCTATTTTTGATTTGTTTATATCATGTAGAGTGCACGAAAAAGAGCATACACAAAAAATAAAACACTTTTCATTATATTTTTTATTTGTAAATGAGAAAAAAATAACATGAAAGAGAGCATACACATACTAGAAAGAGTATCAAACCAGGAATAAAAAATAAATTGTAAGCTTGGTAGATCCTTACTTTTCATTAGAATATAAACAAGTTACAACCGCATAAAAACAGGTTAGGTGGTCTCAACTTGCCCATCGGGAAACCAAGTATGTTGACCACCTAACTGCATGATAGGTCATCCATTAGCAAAAAATGTTGAGTCTATCTATCCAAGCTATATAAGTTTGATTACTATGTCCACATCCATACTCTCTTTAACTATACATATATATGATTGTAAATTGGAAATTAAAAGCTATCCACATAAAGACTGACAAAAAATGATTGAAAGCCAAAATTTTATTCATCCTGCTTGGTAGAGGAAGATGCAACTGAGACCGGATCGTTAGCACTAGATCCTGGAAGCTCTGTCTACGAAATCAGAGAAGGGAAGTGTCTCTCCATGCGACGAAGGCATCCTTCTTGTTTCCACATTTGAAATTACAGCTTCTGAAAATCCTATTTATAATTATGGAAATCCTAAATAGCGGTCGCCATGCTCATCAAGATTTGGTCCAAGGCCTTTCCCATGAGAATTTTCATCAACCAGTATAGATACAGGGTCTGTTTAAATTGAGTCACTCGCCCTTTAGTGTGACCAAGATATGGAACTAGGAGTGTCCAGTCCTCCATTTCGACTTCATTTGTTCTCGCTTGCCAGTTTATTTCCTCCTCCCATTCTTCTATCAGCCTTTCGATCTCGTCGTTGATGCCTTCCTTATATGTTTTGGTCAGCTCACTTATTAGGTTAGCCATTTCCTTTATGCAGTGTCTCCTTCCCGAGGAGCTTAGTTCATCCTCCACCTCAGCCAGTAGAGATCTCTTGCCTCGACCCTTACCTTTCATTGTTCTACCCATTGTCTCACCATCTCAGCGCGTACCTACCAAATTTTGTGGAAATGGGAAGATTAGCTTTAATGTTCTTCACACCTGAGACTACTTACCCATGTTGAAGACCTGATTTGGAGACAAGACACCCGAATTGCCAGAACATTATATTTTTTTTTGTCTCTCGCAGAATTTTCCATTCCATAAAATCGCTACGCCTTGTTCAATTTCATAACAATAGAATTTAAGGATCCCATACCCAGCCTGTCCATTACCCGCACCCTGGTACAGGTTCCTTTTACCCAGCTAACACCTCGTCAGATGCTTTGACCCCGACCTTGGGTATGAGGCCCCATTAGCTGGCCAGCCACAGACCCTATAGTAGGGAGACCAAGCCCACTAATTCCAAGCCCCTCGCCTCCACTGCCAATATTTGTATGACTTGTCCCCCAACCCAAGTGACTCAAAAATGTCTCAACAGTACCTTTGCCGACACTATAACATGATCTTTGATCATCTAGCCCCGAGAAACAACCATCCAAAACTTTGCTTGCCACTGAAATTCCACTCAATCATCTAAGGCTGGCATGTCCAGCAGCATATTCATTCCCAATCCTAGTCCCCACAACTTTTTCGACTCAAGTATTGGGTGCCTACCCTTAGGAGCCAACCTATCAAAGCCTCTGCAGCAACATCAATGAAGAAAGTATGACAAATAATGACATTATCACACACATTGACAACATCCTAGCCCTCGACCCCCTAGTTTACAAGATAGGCTAGACAAAAGCATACCCTTGGGTTGACACACTTTCCCCTAAGCCAGATTAGCCCCATGTGAGAGAGGAAAATCCCATAGCGAATTGACACCAGGGAGGTGCCAATGAAGCTGGGGTTATGCAACTAGACTCCCTATGCCATGCACTTCCCCTAGCCCGACTTATTCTGGCCCACTAGCCAATTTCCCCTACTCATTTCACAATTATCAAACCAGACATAGGGAAGCATGATGGAGGGAAATAAGAACCAATTTACATACCCAGTAGCCAGTGTTTGGAGCTAATGAAACCTCTGCCTCTTTTGAATCTGCTACTCCACTCTCACCTTTGGGACCTCTGTGCCTTCTAACCCCTTACTACTATCATTCACAGTTGTTACACAATATTTTGTCACACCTCCTATACTTCCCTATGACATACCCCGAAGTGCCTAAAACATGACCATTATGTAGTGTAATCATTCATATATGCAACTCAGATCCTCCCTAAGACATTGATTGGAAAGTTCCTTGATCTTCCCCTAAAGGAAATATACAAGACCTGCGATGGCATCACTCTATTTTCTCGTATACCTGCGATGATCCCAAAAAGGAAACTTTCTCAAGTAGGATGAGAAGCTTCATTTCTTCCTGACCATCATTGTTTTCTTCCTCACAGTCATGATGACATTGCAGGTGTTTTAATTAAAGTCATGATTATCGTTGTTTTGCCTATGACAGGTGTGATGATCCCAAAGGTTAAATAAAATTAAGTTTTTTCTTCTTGATTTCAATGTTTTTCCTTTTGGGAGTGGTTTGTCAGTGTGATTATAGTGTCTTTGTCTTGGTTGACATTTTTTTCTAACTGCAATTGTCTCTTGATTTGGTTTAAGCGTGTTTGAATCTTGATTTTCTTTATAGGGTTCCTAGGGTTTCTAGGTCACCCTTCATCCTCTTATTTATCTTTTATTCAGAGATCAGTTACCCTTGCTCAAAGGGTCTTTTTGCGTCTGGACATCTTTTGCAAGTCACTTTTTGGTTCTTAGGTATTAAGTTTTTTTCATTAGTGTTGAATCAAGTAAATGCTTTGAAAGTAAATTTAGTTCCATTAGCAAACAATATATTACAAAATTGTTTGTTTTGATTGAACTGAAAGGAAGTGCTTGTCTTCAATCTTGTGTTTTGGAAAGTGAAAATGTATATCATTTAAGTATTTTCGAAACATTTCTTGCATTCAAATCAGTAAGTGAAATAAATTTTCATGACTATTGAATTGTTTTCATTTCCCCTTACTTTTTGCATTCATTTGCATTTATTGAATTAAAGTTAAAGGAAAATCATTATTGCATCTTTAGTGAAAAAGAAAAGACTTTCATTTCTATGGTATTGCATTTGTTAGTAGAATGAAAAATTAGATTTCATTTTTACATATTGCATTGAAAAAGAATTGTATCGATGCTTCTTGGATTGTTTGATGCATTGATTGGTTGTTTCTCTTCCTTTGTTAGAATAACCTTCATGGAATGAAAAGTTTCATTTTCATTATTTATTTGCATTCTAGGAACAGGTGACATCGTTGAGCCCTCAAAACTGAAACTTAATTCAAGATTAAATTAAAATTTACCTCAATTAATCTAAGGAACATTTATCACTAAACACAAATATTTAGATGTCTAGGCTAGAGACGTGTTTTGACATCTTAAAACATAACAACTTTTGTTAACTCCCTATAGTGTATCCCAGGGGTGAAATCTCGTCCTAGTATGGAATTATATAGAAGGTTCTCTAGTACTTTCGGTTATATCGAAGAAAATTTAGTATGAAAAGTTTATAGGGACGCTCTCATCGAATGGCTATGCATTAGAAAACGCTAACACGGACTTGTGATCCCCGTACAATCGCATATATATTGGGAGACCCCGTTAGGGTGTTATCCTTTAGCCATAGGTAACTGAGTCAACCACCTTGTAGACGTGATAAACCAAACACAACATTCGGGGAGATTTGTCGTCGTACATTAAGTCCTTGGTTTCAGCTGGGGTGTATATTGCGGTTCATGATACTTGGTAATCCTTACTACCTAGATCTTACCCATTTTGATTTATTTGTTATTTCGTGTCAATAAAATTAACTTCCACTGATAACATGTCGAACCCATGCAATTGCTTCTTGGCCCAATATTGAATAGATCCTTGTAAATTTTATATTTTAATATGCCCTCAACGAATCTCCTCTGGTTTTTCTTCTCTTAAGAGAAAGTCATCATGGATGAGCCGTTGAGTTCACCCCAAATTTCCCCTTCATTGTCTGATGCTAAAGGGTCTTCACAAGGGTTTCACCTGGAACTTCCTCAGTCACTTGAAGCTCAAGGTTTTGAACTTGGGATTGTCCCAAGCATTCAATCACTTTCTTCTCATCCACCACCTTCAGATTCCTTGTCACCTCAAGAATCTGATCTAGAAACCCTCGAGAGTCCACAAAGGTTTATGTTATATCCATCGAATACATTGTTTGATCCTGTTGTGATATCTCCTCAGCATCCTTACAATCCTTACAATCAACCTGGTGTTCCTTTGGAGTTATTTCCTTGTACATCCCGGATTCCTCCTCGCTCGTTGTTTCCACCTATGGATTCAGAAGGTGAGATCCCCATCTCTTCTCTAGGTCATTCGGAAGTTTCCGCTACTCATACTCCTCATGTAGATGATGAAAAAGGGTATGAATATCCTCTAGAAGGTTTTCCTTTTACAGGAAGAGTCCCATGTCACACACTTCTTGACACTAGTGGGCTTATGTTTCCACCTAGTTCTACAACCTTAGTCTAGTTAGTTTCAGGAACTCCTAGTGCTTAATATTTGTATCAAAATCCTATTTTGTATTCAAATGCTATGCCCACTACTGGTCCATTTATTCCAACTGTTTCAGGTCAGGCTTTAGTCAATTCTTCCACCCCTTCATCAAGTGGAAAAAATGTACCACTGCCTGGGGGCACAATCTAAATATTTCTCTTGTTTCAAGTGAAATCCATGTGAGTGGATTACAAACTCACATGGTTGGCATCAATCAACCTTATTCTGGTAGTATTCCTAACCCTGTTGGTCCAGCTAGGTTGGGTAATATCTAGTATCAACAGAATTATACGACTCAGATTCCACTTCAACAAGCTTATGTCCCATATGGTTTGCAAGCCTTGTCAATCCATCTTACATTCAAAAAGCAGGTGCCTATGTACAACCTAGTTAATCCACTATTCTTGGTTGATATGGTCAGATTCAATTTAAAAATTACCAATACCCACAGGATATACCCCAAGGGACTCTCTAGCAACCCTTGCAACAGCAAGGGCAGTCGTTACAACAACAAGGGAAACCTTTGCAGTAGCAAGGGCAACCTTTGTAGCATCAAGGGAAACCTTTGTAGCAATAGGGGCATCCTTTACAACAATATCAACATCCTTTGCAGTAACAAACTCAGTTTGTTCAACGGCCTACTCAACCTTTGTATCTGCAAGGCCAACCTTTACAGCAACAAGGTCAACCTTTACAACACAAAGACAACCTTTGCAGCGGCAAGGTCAACCTCTACCGCAACAAGCTCAATATGTTTATCAACAAGGCCAGCCCTTGTAGACATAAGGTCAACCCCTACAATAGTAAGGTCAATCTCTTCAGGTCCAGGGTCAACAAGTCAACAACCTTACAACCCATATGACACATATACTGCTTATCAACGACCTATGGTAGGTCAATATCAAACCTACCTTGGACTAAATCTGCCTTAAGGTAAAGGTACCTTTCAGTGGGGAAGAACTTAAGTTCCCTATAGTCAAAATCCTCTGCTGTGGGGGCAGAATCCTTACCAGCAAGGTTGGAACCCATAGTTTGGGTCTCCTCAAAGGACCTACATGCCATTCAATTTGGAATTTCCATTTTTGGCTACGTTGGAATTGCTTGATGTCTTGAGGCTCACAAATGATCATATTGTTGATTCACCTTATTGGCCTCTAGTTTCAACTAAGATTCCAAGTGATTGCTCTAAATTCGAATTAAAACCTAAAGAGGATCTGCAAGGCCATGTGATGATATATCACTTATGGTGCTCTTCAAATTCATATGTTGATGATTCTATTTGTGTTCACCTCTTTCAGAGAACCTTAACAGGTGCTACCGCAAAATGGTATGTCAAGTTACCTTGAGGTACCTATGCTGACTTTAACTCTTTAGCTATGGCTTTCTTCACCCACTTTCAGTTTCTAGTTCATTATGAAACTGACACTCATTTTCTAACATCTCTTAATAAAGACACCATGGCACACATTTCCAATCATATCCACGAATGGAGATGTAGGCCTCACCTCATCAAATTCAATATTCTTGATGAGTTGTTAACCGAATGGTTCAAAAAATCATTTGTTGTTAATGGGGACCAAGATATTTCTCATGCCTAGTATCTAGACTTAGTCTATTCCTAATCTCCCACATTATATGAGATGTTTCCTAATGCTCCAAGACCATCTTTGGATCTGGAAACTTCAAATTCTCTTGATGCACCAACTATTGATGGTATAATTGGATCAATATCCCAGACCTCCACTAAGACTTCTTCGAAGAAAAATTCTGTTTCTGATACTACTTCCAACCATCCTTCAAAAAATTTGTCAAATCCTGGTAAAACCTCTGAGGTCCATGTTGTTCATTCTACCACAGCACATAAGGGCTCAAAAGGTAAGAAAAAGAGTAAAGGTGAAGCCAAAAATGATACCAAAAAGCAGCATCCACCCAAATCATCTGTTGATGATGCTTCCAAGAAAAAGCTGAAATATCCTTGCCTCATTTGTGAGGAATACCATTATATCAAGGATTGTCCCCGACGTGCTGAAGTTAACTGTTTATTGAAAGGGACTCTGACTATTTTGAAAGAACCTTTTCCATCTCAGCAGATGTAGTTGGTAGACCAACCAAAATCCTCAGCCTCCTCTGGTTCCCAATTTTTCATGATGCAAGGTTCATCGCCTATTTCGATTGCTACTCAATCAAAGGACTATCAAACCCCGCCAAAGCAGGCGATGGAGAAAGAAGTCACTGACATACCTTATACTTCCACTCCATCTAGTTCTGTTCCGCTCCATATTGAGTGACCTAACAATGAATCCGTAGTCTGACCACCTCCCAAAGGTGTGCCTTGGAAATCATCTTATAATCTAAATGTCAGAGATGCACAACATTATAATATACTTGAATATTTAGCTCAAGTGCCTTCAACAATGTCTTCTCTGGAAGTTCTCCAAACATGTCCAATGCACCGAAAATCATTGTTGTCTTTTATAGGCGACATTGATCCTACCGATTTGAGTTTAATTACCTTTGATCTTGAAAACCATGTTCCTCGTCTTCCGCATGAGATTTCTTTTTTTATTCAAGCTATCATTAAAGGAAAGATGATCCATCAGACTGTTATTAATGAAGGTGCTTCCACCTACATCATATCTATTTAGTGTTGGAAGGTCATTGGCTCTCCCCCCCTCAATCAATCCCTGAACACTTTGGAGGCCTTTGATGGTAGAGGTTCCCGTCCATACAGTATTCTCACCAATTTTCCTTTCACGTTGGAAGGAAAGACCGTTGAGCTAGAAGTGGAAATTGTAGATGTGAATCTCAATTACAACCTTCTTCTGGGGCAAAGTTGGACCTATGTTATGTTTTTTGTGGTTTCTTCTTTCTTCCGGGTACTTCGTTTTCCTCACGAAGGAAAAATTTTCACCATCGACCAACTATCGTTTTTCTCTTCTGGTACATTGTACGACAATGTCCCATATGTGGGAAATACCGAAATTTCTTATGAGAGTGTGGAGCCAGGTATTTTTAAATATTCTTCTTTATTGGGTAAACTTTCTCTCCCACCTCCAAATATAACTTCAATCAATATGATCGTTGTTTCTATAGATCCTTGGATTATTCCTACTCCAGATTAGATTGATTCGTTTGGAGATTTTATGACGTTAAGTCCATTAGAACAAGCTTATCAAGAAATTGTCTTCGCTTCAACAACTGCTTTAGAAAGTCATGATGTTTTCAGTATGAGCTTGGATACTTATGTGGCATCTCCTTGGCTTGGTTCATGGGATTCTGAAGATCCTTTCAATGAAACCGACGAGAGTATTGTTGAGGTTATGTCTTTGGATGAAACTCCTTGGAACGATCTTCATCATCGTTCTTCATTTCTTCCCAGCCTGAGTGAGGTGCCTTCGTGTCTTGAAGCCTTTGTTTCTCATAACACAACGCACATACTTTAAACACCTGTTTTGGTACATGACATCCTGTCTGAGGGAAATATTGGAAACATTTCGGCAACCCTACCTTTTGACATTTTAGTCCAACCTGAAATCATCAAAATATTTCAATTGAGGGCACCTTTTCCTCATCATGAGATTAAGTTTTTGTTTCCCCCTTTCGTGAGTTTTTTTCACCAAGTCTCTACCGTTCACCCATTATTGCTATGGGGCTTTCATCTTATGACTCGTAACCCTCACTCACCTGGGGGGGCATGGAGGAACAACCTTTTTTTGAGTTTTACTATATTATTTGGCCGAATCGATGCTTACACATCATGTCAACAGTAATAATTCAGTTTTATTCTTTGTTGATCAATTACCTGAGTCTGAAAATGGACTCATATGAACGTTTTATGTGAGGTCATTTGTGTAAACATTCTTTATGTACATTAGTGTGTGAATTCATTGGTGTGTGCTTTTTTATTTTTGGTGTGTTTTTTTTCTTTGCAGACATGTGTTTTTCTACTTACCTTGTGTTCCACTTAGTTTGCAAATGTCATCAAATCATTATGTCAGTTTTGCTGATGGTGCTTGTCGTAGCACACAGAATTTGTCTTCCACGTCTTAGGCACTCTTTACCCCTAATGGTGAATTAGTTGACTTTCAAGGTATATGCCTAGGTCAAAAAACTAACAATATTGTTGAATACAATGCAGTCATTGAACTATTGTCAGAAGCAGTTTCTCTTGGCATTAGAGATTTAGTTGTCAAGTTAGATTCACAACTCGTTGTGTTACAGTTAAACAATCATTATTCAGTAAGAAATCCACAGATACTGTGTATGTATCTACGTGTCGATTACTGGAAAGAAACTTTGATTTGATCACATATCAACATATTCCACACGATTTGAATACATTAATAGATACATTAGAAAATTATCTTCTTGATAGACATTTGTGTAATTTATAAAACCAATCACATCATCATGATACATGGACACATAAGTACAATATTAAACATGCATATGTATATATATATGTATGCATGTATGTATGTATGTATGTGTGTATGTATGTATG
>APFE030273729.1:8418-39321 GCA_000404065.3 Pinus taeda | reverse complement strand
GTCAATTAAGTAGGTTGCTATTGAATATGCTATTTGCATTTGCATTCCTTGTTGTGTCTTGATCTCTTGTGTAGGTGCATAAACATTGTGAGCAACAGGAACGAGCCTGTGACGCAAGTGATTCAAAGTTTTGAACAAAGGGAAACATGATGGCATCAGAACGAGGTAGGTCATCTTCTTCGTCTCTCATTTCAATTATTACTTAGGAAACTATCTACTAGATTATCACTTAGGTAGCTAGTCCCAGTCATTGGGATACATGGATCGTCTCTGTCCACAGTGAGGATTTACCTAGACAACAAAAATGATCTGAAAAATTACCAGAATGTCTATGCCACCTTTCTTCATGACAATTATCTTAAACATGCCAAAGGCCACCGCATCCATCACCTCGAGCATGCGGGGGGTAGTGGCATCATTTCTCTTCATACTCATCATAAAGCCAGTCTTAATGGTTCTGTCTGACAGCTCGCACCCTAATCGAGGGGAATAAAAATAAAAATTGAAATAGAAACTCTGTGAAAATAATTGAAAAAAGGTGTATTTTGGTTGTATGAGGAAAAAATTCATATCTTGGGATAATAGACTCTTCTTCAAATGGAACAAAATACATTATTAACTAAAAGTAGTGCTCTACATGTAATTGAATAGTTTTTTCATGCTATTAATAAATGAAAGCATTATATCTTAGAAATGTGGTGAAACTGGATCAAGATGTCAATTAACAACAACAATATCTCTTAAAATGGGATTTATACCATATCCAGGAAAATAAGGTATTCGAGACATGATCAACATATTCAATAACCACTCAGTTAGATAATAAATCTTAACACTAGTATTTTTACATGGTTAAAACCCTCTAAGAGTGAAATACTAGACTCATGGCCCCAATCAATAAGGCCACTTCAGGAAATTTTATTTATTTAATATATGTAAGTGTATCACAATTGATCATCAACCATGACCATCTAGGATCTTTAAATAGAGATCATGGAAAAATTGTATTTAATGTACAGATCAATAGCCATTAGTATCAAGGAGAATATGAGTTGTTAGATCACTTTATGAGGCAACCTAATTCCATAATGGTGGTGGTGGTGGATAAATTTACTCAGTTTTTCCCACTTTATTCTTGTGAACTCAACACACAAGGAAACCAACATTGTAGAGATATTCATGAGGGAAATTGCTATATTACATGGAATATATAGAGTAATCATTTTGGACAAGAATCCAAGTTCACTTCAAACTTATGGAAGGGTTTATTTGAAGGATTTGGGATCAATATAAAATTCAACATGGCATATCACCCAAAATAAAATGGATGAACTGACAGAGTCAATTAGGCGATTGAGAGAATGCCTAGGATGTATGTGATGGACAAACAAATGGAAGAAATATTTTCACTTTGTGGAGTTTACATATAACAATGGATATCTAGGATCCTTGAATATGAGTTCAGTTGAAGACTTGAATGGTAATAAATGCAACACACATGGGGTTGGGGATAAATCAATGGATAGAGCCATTATTGGGCAAAAAATGTTGAGGTAAATGGAAGAGTAAGTGGTAAAAATTAAATAGAAGTTGAAGGTTTCTCAAGATATGTGGAAAATATATGTTGATAGGGTTGGATAAATAAGGAATTTAGAGTGAGATAAAATGTCTTCATAAAACTAAAATCTAGAAGGATTTCATTAAACTAGGAAGTTGTTCAAAGTTTGCAACTATATTTTGTTGGCCAATTGATATCCTAAAATGATTGTCCCAATTGCATATCATCTTACATTTAATACATCCATGCATATTCATGATGTGTTTCATGTCTCTTTATTTAGAATATATGTTCCTAATATTAAGCCTATAATTGATTGGAATATGAATTAAGTGGATCCTGATGGGGACTTTCAAGAATAATTAGTATTCATCTTGGAAAAAAAAGTCAAGGAATTATAGGAAAATGCCACAAGGATGATAAATATCAATTGGTATCATTACAACCCTAGTGACACTACATGGGAGCTAGAGGAGGTTATGTAGGAGGTATACCCCCACCTAATTTAATTGCACATATATATATGATGCATTGAAGACAATGTATATATACAAGGGAGAGTAATGTAACACCCCTAGAATGAACCTATGTTCTATTTGTACATATATCTATTAAGCTAGTGAAACAGGTTGAGTTGGACCTATGTTCCCAAGTGTATACATTTGTTTTGGGGCTTGCATACCTATCTTTATATATTTTGAGGCTAGAATTCCTATGTGATTAAGGCTACTAGGCCTAACTATGTAATATCTAAATCACACCCATGTTAATAAAATACACCACTTCTAAAGGTTGTGTTAGAGGTGAGAGATGGGAGCTATGGGTTGAATGATGACATGGTTCCTAAACTATGAAAAATATTACATTTGTGAAGTCACTTTCTGAATATGACCCAAAGTCATGAAACATGGTCAAAGACTAAGTCACCACTTGAAGTTATAACGTAAGTCTAAAAAGTGAAAAAGGACAAGGTGAGTTACATGAGTTCGAAATGGTGGGGGTTATTTCATGATATGACACTTGGTGAAAACATAACAATCATACATAATTCTAGTTTTCCATCATTCCATGCGTATTCAACCATGATTTTCTCCCTAATACTTTGTTGATTCACCCCTAGTTCATTTCTTGTCCATCCTTGATTGAATATTAAGCCATTGCTAGAGCATTGTTGGTTTATGCTATAGACCTAAGGGTAAGTGAACTTGGATAGCTACAAAGCCCAGTGACTTGGTAAAAATTTGTGAATTCCGTGGTGGAATTATATAGCCAATTATCCTTTCTCATCTAAGGTTATTCTAGAGCTTCTAAGGTGAATTAATTAGGTAGAATTACCTAATGTGATACCTCAGGGGTTCTTGGAAGACTCTTGACGGTAGTTAGAACACTTATAGGTACAATATTTTAATATTTCATGGTCGGTCTATGCTGGAAACCAGGGGGAAGCCATGACATAGCATGATGGAATGAAAAGGTAGAGAAGGGTGTGGATTACTTTGGGTTATGTAGGTTTGGAGGTGCAAGACTATAGTTGGGGATGCTATTAGAGTTGGTACATAGGCTAACACTTGTTTGGTACTATCTATATGACCATAGTTAGAAACAAGTGAGAATTTTTCCATGTATATAAATAGCCGTAGATTAGGGGTGAACCACTACTAAGATATTTGTAGTGTGGTTTATGGTTGGGTGGAACATCTGATTTTGTAGCTAGATTATGAATTACATCAAATAAATGTGCAATTTTATGCTTTATATTTATTGCATGTTATGTTACTTTGAATTGTTTTTTCTTATTTATGAATTTATATTTTATGCGTCATTATATAGTTTTCCTAGTCATTAGTATTGTCAAATATGATGTAATTGCATTAAACATGCACAGACATAGCTATTGTGATACCAAAGGTACCTAGATAGTTGAATTAAATTGTTTGGTATGTATTATCGTCTTTACATGATTACCTTTATGCATTATAGATTGCATTGGGGGGTAGATCCCCCTTTGTGGGAGTTTAGCGGTAGTGCCCCAATTTTGTTTTTTTTTGTTTTGCATCCATTTTTGGAAGTTTGTAGTACATGGTTTCTATGTTAGTCATTTTGTGGCATGTGGTGGTTCAAACCATGCTTTTGTAATTTCGGTTAAGGAAATACAATTGCATTATAATCCATGGTAAATGGATTGGAAGTTTATTGATGCCATGGGATATACATATTGTACTATAATATTGTAAAATTGAGTTATACTAAAAATTATTTCTAGTTTTGATGGGTTGTATTTCTAGGGTAAACTATTTGATTAAATTGTGTGTTTGTTCCATTGCATCTTCTCTATAATATCTATTTGCAATAATTAGTTGCATAGGGTTAAAACCTAAATTGGGTATTAGAGTTGTTATGGCTTCATGGAGGTGCCTTTGTGGCTAGTTGACACTGTTGAGGGGGGGTGAATCAATAGTGCAAGCATGAATCAATTTTAACCTCTTTTTACTTTTTTTCACATTAAATGATCATGAATTCATTAGTACCATAATAATGTAAAACATATGTGCAATAATACAAATGAACATGTAACCATCAACAACACATAAACATGTAAACCATGAGAGAATAAATAATCAACACATAAAAATCATTGCACAATGGGACACTAGATGTTATGTAGAAAACCAAAAAGGGAAACATTATCATTGTGGTTGTCTTCATCTACTTCTTATTATTATTTAAAATATTCTTCTTTACACATGATCACTATCCACCACCAGTGAGCGATCCATAACTTTCCAATAATGTGAGCCACTACTTGCTCCAGGACACTACCTGTATGAAATTTTCAAAACACCACCTATTGGAAGCCACCACTAGGTAAAATCCACCACTCCCAAGTTCTTAGGCCTCTACCTAAAGGATGCAACTACACCTTAAATATGCAAGCCACAACTTGCTATCATTGAAGCCCCCAACCTTCAAGCTCCTTTGTGGACCAATTTTTGAAATGCTCACACTAGAGCCATTGAATTATGCAATCAAACATTTGCGAGACACATTTCATCCAATTTTCAAACTAGAATCATAGTAACCTCTATGCTCAAACTGAATATAATCTCCTCCAACACAGTCTCTCTCTGTAATACAATCAACTACTCAACAATCTCAACCACAATCAAATCTGCAATACACATTAGTTGTACATAAGAAGAAAATATGATGATGCAATACATCAAACATGACAAAAACTCCAACATACACACTCTCAAAATAACTCCCTATACAACATAATAAATTTGATCACAAAACTTAGCCATGTCCCAACAATAAAAACTACACAATACATAAAATACAATGATATACCCATATAAAATTTCTTTAGTAATGAAACATAATATTCTCATCTATGATTTCGTACATACACAATGTTAGCAATACAAATGTGTCATAGAAAACATGCTAACATTGAATCTCCAAGGTAGCAACAATCTCCTTAATCAAATGCCTTCATAAACCTATATAAAACATTTGTTAAAGCATGCACACAAAACTTTGCAATAAAAATTATCTCCTTCAGTAATCTTCTACAACTATGTCTCTCCTATCACCATCATATCTCAATGTTATCAATGCTCTCCAATGACTTACTCTCACAGTGGAATAAAACCATATTTCACAAATATTTCTCATATAAATAGATGATCTGAAGTGATTAAACAATAATATCTCATAGATATGGAGATACAAACACTCATGTTCATACTCTGGTAAATTTCTCCTTAACTTGATCCAACACTAACTTCATTCAATGAGAGAATTATCCTTAACTTGATCACCTTATAGAATGAATACTAACTCAAGTCAACTCTATACAGTTAAAAACCTTGGGCAAATACTCTAGGAAATGCTCATGGTAAATTATGTGTGCGTGCAAATCGAAAATTTTCACATACAAGCATAATCACGGGGATTGAATTGGCTCTAAGATATCATCATCATGGGGATATTGTGGGATCCCAATGAATATGATACAATAATCACTATATGTTAGTTATCATCCCAAAGAAGTTGCTCTTATTAATGAAAATCACCTTCTCTCTGCATAGAACTTTTCCACTTGTCTTTAATCATTCTCCAACACCTGTAGGACCTATGAAAACATCAGGAACACCTTTGTAACATATATTCAAGCCTATGATCATCACGAAAAGTCATCCAATCTTGTTGACATCAATTTTAGCACAATTGACTCCATGGTTGATGCCTTAGGTAGACATCCTAGGTTGACATCAATTCCAACACCATGTGGCCAACATGGTCGTCCTTTGGCATTTATTTCAACCTACAACCACAACACCAAGATCATGTCCATAAAATCCTCAAATTGGTTTATCTAATTATTCTCTTGTTTTTGTGTCACTTTCCCCATTTGACATCAACGAAAATGGGTAGAAAACTCTACCTAAAGCAACATATGAATAGTGTTGATACTAAGTGATATGCTGATGAAATATGATCAGATACAAACACTTGCAAATAATCAAGGTAATTGTTTCCTTCTTCAATACACATGCTTCTATGTCAACACCACGCCTTTTCTAAGATGAACATGCCCCCCATGAACATGTAATGAGGTTGTAACCATCTCTTCCATGTTTTTATACATGTTATATGCTACTGGTAATTCCTCCTTTTCACATACAAGAGGCTACTCCTCATGGAGCAAGGACTCAACACATACATAGCCAAATGATTTAATAATTATTAGAAGACTTCACAAGCCTAATACATAGCTACATCAATGAAATGCAATGACATGAAAGAGCCCATATATGGATGAAATATGGTTTTCTCTCATGCATAGCTATCACCATGACTCAACCAATAAACTGAATGATAAACATTATACTACATGGATCCACCAATGATATCCAAACCCACACATCCAAAATATCATTTATGACTAAAGAAACTCTCATTATTCACTACTCTTCATGCCAACCATGGCTCATGACTCTAGGACCACTCCACCAACATCCAAATGATAAAACAATAATGTTACAAGGCTTTCTCATGAGAGTACATGGATGAAATAAATTCATGCCAAGACTCATGACTCTCTTCTTCTATGCATGGTCGAACCAAAACTCCTATGCATGCTTGAGACATAAAGATTATTTTCCATGCAACCCTTAGCATAGCTCAAACATGAATCACTCATGTGCACATCAAACCAAGTGACTTGATCTCTGATGCATGACTAATAAAATGATTTAAAATGAACATACAAGACTACCACAAAACACACTCATTTGTGCTTACAAGGAAGAAATACAATGATTCACTAGAAAGCATACCAAAATAAGGAAAATGACCACTCAACCAACCTTCTAAAGATGGAGAAATACATATGCATGGCATAGTGAAAGTAACATGAAAGAGATATAGAACTTTGAAACCCTCATGCATGCAAATATCCCCCTTAGCTTATTATACCTCCAATGTGTAGGATGATCCTGCTGACCTGAATGGGCGTGAGGCTCATGAACATATCATGTTGCTTCTACTCGTCTCCATTAACTCATCAAGCTGCCATGCACTCCACCTGAGGCTATGCACCTCTCATGGTTTTTCTGTAGTCACTTTTAAATAAGTCTATCAAGTGGTAATGGATTACAGTGGGGGATGATCTCTCCTACTCAAAATCTGAAGAGGAAGAGATGCTTCTTATATTTATTATGGCTACTCTTCACTTCAACATGTACACATTACTGGGTGTTCTAGTTTCTTTGGAAATCATTCTCCTCGACATCTCGTTATTGATGCAAAATCCTTTGGATTTGAAGATCACTTCATTTCCTCCATATACCATATTACTTATGCTTAGAATATTGTGCTTCAACCCCTCACCTAGTAGGATATCAGCTACATTGAACTTCTCATCACCAAGCCTAGCCATTCCTTTTACCCAACACCTTAGCAAGTGTATTTCCTTCAAGAATGACATGGCCATATTTAGTCTTCCTCAAAGAGAGAAAAGCATTGTTGTATTCTAACATGTGATGGGAACATCCACTATCTATATACCATTGATCATCATGAACAAACATGAATAGAGTGATCCCACACCTTCCTAGTTGCTCCTCCTTAACTAGTTGTTGGACCTTTTTCAATCGTATTGTAGTAGGTCGCTTCTTCACATGCATACTCTCCATTGTCTTTATTTCAAGTATATTTTGAATCAATTGCTCCATTTGAATGGATGGCCTTGAGAATTTGAATAGTTTACAATATTTGGATATGTGCCCATGATTGTGGCAGACATAACACCTCACATGAACAAGAAATGAGGCCAAGGGTTCTGATCTTTTGTTTCTCATGTTGGATCTTTGCACTGGACTATTTTTGCCTCATCTCCATGTGCTAGATCTGTAATCAATTTCCTTATGGCCAAAAAAGTTGCATGAGTAACAATAACAATTAAAATAACAAGTATACTTGATGGTTGGACCACATCTTGACTGCCTAAATTGTTGCATATATGTGTACATTCTACTCATATGCTTAGTTGCCACATGTCCAAAGTTGTGATAGATGAAGGACTCAATCTTGTCCATAAAGGGGGAGAAGGAGTTTTGACTCGTCTGAACTTTTCCACTATCAACTCTAGGATTAAATGATCTTTTAGATGAAAATGATCCTTTTAATTTTCTTCTTGGTTGTTGATGTAATTGCTAAATTATTTAATGTTTGTTTCTATTGTTGGTACTATTTTTAACTACAGGTTCTTGGATACTTCATTGTTTCTTTTGCCTGCTTGGGTGCTAGATTCTCCCTTTTGGAGCCCAAGGTGATATCTGATCATATGAGATATATGAATCTTGATCATATTGTCCAAGAGATTGGTGCTCCTTATTTGCTTCAACTGATCATTGTTCTCCTCTAATTGTCTTCGTATGGAGACCACTTCAGCTTCCAAGTCTTTAATTCAACCTCCTTTCCCATTTTGATGATTAGTAAACACATCCTCTATTATTTTGGACTCATGCAACTGGATCTTCAGGCTAAGGATCTCCTCTCTAAGCTCATTCCATTCCTCATCAAAGATATACAAAATATTTTCATTATCCCTACATGCAATTGTTAGCCTACTCAGTTCAACAAATAAATTTTCAATTACTATCCTTGATGATGCATATTCTACCTTAAGAAGCATGTTCTCATTCTCTTCTTCACTATGTGATTCATCAAATCCATCAAAATCATAAGTTGAGAGTAAGTCGTCCATATTTTTACCTTCATATATCTTCTCTTGTAGCACAACTAATTCTACTTAGGCTTCATTCTTTTATTTGCTTTGTGGTCTATTGCACCATTTTCACTATGGGGATTTATTTATTTAGGTTGACTTTCTTCATTATTTGGGACCTTCTTCTTTCTTTTCTTTTTGTCGAGATTCTCTACCTCTCCATTTCTCCTGCTACTGTCACCTCCAAACAGGACCTTTACTCTATCCCAAATCTCTTTATTAGATTCTAGATGTGTTATCTTCTCTAGATCTATATTGTGGATACTTTCATAAATTGTACATATTGCTTGAGCACAGTTTTGCATCACCTTTGTTGACCTAGAATTCTCTCCACCTCCTTTAGAAACAAGCTTCCAAATTTCTAATT
This sequence comes from Pinus taeda, assembly GCA_000404065.3. Taxonomy (NCBI): domain Eukaryota; kingdom Viridiplantae; phylum Streptophyta; class Pinopsida; order Pinales; family Pinaceae; genus Pinus; species Pinus taeda. The sequence continues at coordinate 30,099 of APFE030273729.1, read as the reverse complement.
CATGATATAATAATATAGATTTAACCTTTTCTTTCCATAGCTTAAACTTTTCCAGTGAGTGGAGGCACTCATTGAGGATTCATCCTAAAAAAAATTCTGAATTTTTCACTCGATCCGCCCAGATCTACTTTCTAATGATTAAGTTGCTATTAAGATCCTTGCTTTGATACCACTTGTTGGACAATTGACACTATTGGGGGGGGGGGGGGGGTGTGTTGAATTAGTAGTGTAAGAATGAATCACTTTTAACCTCTTTTTACTTTTCTTTAAGATTAATAGATCATATATTCATTAGTACCATAAGCATGTAAAACATATTTTAAAATTATACAAATGAACATGTAACCACCAACAACACATAAACATATAAACCATGAGAGCATCAATGATCAACACATAAAATCATCACTCAAGGGTACACAAAATGTTAGGCGGAAAACCCAACTAGGAAAAACCACCACTATTGTTATCTTTTTCTACTTCTTATTATTATTCAAAATCTTATTCTTTACATATGATCACTTGTCGCCACCAGTGTGGAAGCCACAACTTGCAAATCACGTGAGTGCTACTCACTCCAGGAAACTAGCTATATGAAATTTATAAGGCACCACCAGCTAGAGTCCACCACTCCCATGACTTTTCAAGGCACCACCTACTATATGCCCCAACACCCAATATTTTATCCAGCCACCACTAGATGAAATCCACCACTCCCAACTTCCCAAGCATCTACCTAAAGGATGTCGCTACACCTTAAATCGACAAGCCACCACTTGCTATCACTGAATGCCCCAGCCTTCAAACTCCTCTATGGACCATGTTTCACAATTCTCACACTAGATCTACTAATATCTGCAATCAATCCAATTTTCAAATTGGACTCACTATAACCTCTATGCTCAAACTTAATACAATCTCCTCCAACACAATATCTCTTTGCGATACAATCAATTACACAACAACCTCAACCACAATCAAATATGCAATACGAATATGTTATATGTAAGTGGAAAATATGATGTAATACATCAAACACAAAAAACTCCCCAACATACACACTCTCAACACAACTCCATCAACAACATAACAAATATAATCAGAAAAGTCAAACATGTCTCAACAATAACAACCATACAAGACACAAACTATAGTGCTACAACCATATAAAATTTCTGTCATAATAAAACATAATCATCTTAGTTATGATTCCCTTCATATATGACGTTCGCAATAAAAATGTACCATAGAATACATGCTAACAATCAATCTCCAAGTTAGCAACAATATCCTCAATCAAATGTCTTCATAAACCTACATAAAACATTTGTTGAAGCATGCACAAACAAAATCTGCAATAAAATTGATCTACTTCAAAAATCTGCTACAAATATGCCTTTATTCTCACTATTAGATCTCAATGTTATCAATGGTCTCCAATGAATTACCCTCACAAAGGAAACAACCTATGTTTCACAAATATTTCTCATATAAATTGATGATCTGAAGTGATTAAACAATAATACCTTAAAGATATGGGGAGACAAACACTCTTATTAATACTTCAATATTTTTCTCGATTTGATCCAACACTACATTCAATGAGAGACTTATTCTTGACTCAACCACCTTCTAGAATTAAGACTAACTCAAATAAACTCTATACCATTAAAAACCTTGGGCAAATACACTGGAAAGTGCTCATGGTAAACTATGTGTGCACACAAATAGGAAATTTTCAACTACAAGCATCATCATGGGGATTGAACTGGCTCCCATAGATCATCATCGCAAGGATCATGTCAGATCCCAATGAAGATGTTGTAGTCATTACTTTGTGCTAGTTATCATGCCAGAGAAGATGTTCTAACTTAGGGGAAATCACCTCCTCTCTACCCAGAACTTTTCCATTTGTCTTTAATCCTTCTAAAAAATCTGTAGAACCTCTGCAAACATCAGGAACACCTCAGTAACATATCCTCAATCCTCTGATCATCATGACAAATCCTCCAAGCTTTTTGACATCAATGCCAATACAATTGACCCCATGGTTGAATCCTTATGTAGATGTTCTAGGTTGATATCAGTGTCAACACCATTTCGTGTTATGTTACTTTCAAGTGAGTTTTTAATTATAAATTTATGTTTTTTATGCATGATTATATTATTTTCCTAGTCATAATCATTATCACATATGATTTGATTGCATTAGAAATGCATGAATAGATTTATTGTGATACCAAATGTACCCAGATAATTGAATTAAATTATTATGTATGTGTTATATTCATTATATGATTACCTTTATGCTATACATTACAATCAGGGGTAGAAGCGCCCTTTGTAGGAGTTCAAGGGTAGTCCTCCCAATTATTTATTTACTTTTAATCTTTTTGTGTCCATTTTTGGAAGTTTGTAACACATGGTTTTCTATTTTAGTGGTTTTATGGCACATGGTGGTTCAAACCATGGTGTTGTATTTTCTATTAAGGAACTACAATTTTGTTCTATCCATGGTAAATAGATTGGAAGTTTATGGATTCCACAAGACATACATATTGTACTATAATATTGTAAATATGAGATATACTAAAAATTCTTTCTTGTTTTCCCAGTTTAGGTTTCTAGGGTAAAATCGTTGTATTATTATGTGTGTGTGCCATTGCATCTTTTCTATTTTATTATGATTTATTTGCAACAATTAACTGCATAGGGTTAAAACCTAAATTTGGTATTAGAGAAATTTAGGTTTCATGGGGATGCCTTTGTGGCTGAGGGGTTTGGATTAGGCCTATGGGAGACCCTGTTACAATTAGATATCTATGGAATCAATTCTTGAGATGAAAGGAAATGGTGTGAAAATTCTAGATACAGATGAAGAAATTAAATGGGTAGAGTTTGTGCTGAGGAAGCTAAAAATGAAATATATGTTGGTAGAAAAAGATCATTGGATTGTTAGGGGAGTTCTAAATCCAAAAAGTTTCAAATATTTTGCTAGAATGTAATTCCTTTAGTTATGCATCTGATCTCTTGTATCCTCCAATTCTAGGTTGTAGAAAAATGTTCCTTTATCAAACGCCTTCATATTCCTATTCCAATTAAATGGTTCCCCCGTCAAACTTTGGAAGGGGTCATAGAGAAAATAAAAGGTAAATTCTAGCAATGGTGTTCATAATGACTCAACCCAATATTAAGAATCACTCTTATCAAGACAATGCTCACAACTCTTCCTATATTTCAAGGATCATTAATCCTATTAACACCTAAATATATATCTAATAAAATCTCCCATTTTTTATTTTTATTTTTTATATGTCAAAAGGCTCGATCAAATGAAAATAAATATCCTCTCATAAATTAGAAAGTAGTGTTCTATGAGAAGACTTGAGAAGGTTTGGGTATTCATCATATAGATTTGATGAATCAATTTTTTTTGTCTAAAATGATGTGGATATTGATTTCTAGAAATTAAAAATGGTGGAAAAGATTCCTTTGGAAAACAAATACTTCAAAGGAGTGACATTAAAAAGTATGAAAATAAAGAAATGAGTTAGGGTTCTCATATCTTCTATCTTCTAAAATCAGCCTCCTCAATTATCCAAAATTCAGTAGGAATGGTAGATTATTTAAATTATAGGAATACATCAATTTACAATAGGAAAATACAACTAATAGTGTGAATTTATCTTCTATAGCTTACTAGTTCCATGCGCACAATAAAAAAACATTGATTGATATTTTAGTTTGAAATAAAGGCTCAAGTATTTAGCTTCACTGGAATATTTGGAATTCCATCCCTTCTCAACTATTTTTCTTCCCTCCTCTTATCTACTCTTAATGGGCATTCTCTTAAAAGTTTAGAATTTAAGTATAAAAAAGGTTGGTGTTCATTCTTGTATTCTTTCAGACTTGGTTATAACTCTCTACTTGAGGAACTTCAACCTCTTACAAGATTAGCAAAAATGGAAAAAGGTATGTAATGTTGATAATCTCCCAAAAATTAAATCCGCCTTTTGGGTTTTGGTTCATGGAAAAACCTTAACAACAGAAAATTTAAAGAAAAAGGTTATTGTGGGACCTTCCTAATGCATCATGTGGAAACAAAATCAAGAAATTATGCCCCATCTCTTTTTTAATTGTGAAATTTCCAAACCAGTATGAGAATATGAAACCCAAGGTATTTATATAATAATTTAATGTCTATTTTTATGGAAACACTTCTTGTGCAAGTGGTAAGTATTAAAGGATCATTCAAGGAGAAGCCAACCTTCAAAAAAATGGAAGGAACGTCCTAAATATGTCAACTAGAAAATATGGAAAGCTAGAAACAAAGAAATATCTAACAAAAAAAAGGTCTTCCTCATCAAATAACAATGCAAGCCATATCACTCCTTTAAGAACATATGTTGAATAGAATTATAAAGAATTATATAGCTTTGAATGAAAAAGATGAAGGGTGGTTGCAACAATTCAAAATAAATTATTCTAATTATAACAATAAAAAGAAAACCCCCACAAGTGGATTGCAGATGAGGAAATATTGTGTAGAATTCAAAGTGTGGAGATTTCAATAATTAACACATTTCCTATTTTTCGATGGAGCCTATAAAAAACCTATAGATGTTAGGTCAAGGTGGAATTCTCCTTAGTTGAGAGGGAGTGTTAAAATTGGAAACTACAGACAAATTCCACTTTGGATAGCTCATTTGATGGAGATGATTATTGCAATGAATTCATTTTTTCGAGAGGATCAAAATAAACTAAAATATCATCAAATTTGGAAAAGAGAAAGTATATTTTTGAATTATGAACCCACATGTGCATATTTGATTAGGTCGGCCCTAAAGGAAATTGGACACCCTTGGAAGGTTATATATATAAGTGACTTCCACCTCATTCAAACATCATCATGGATCATTATTCTATTGTCTTTCTTTTTTTTGGCTCACACAGGTCTCAGTTAGGTTCGTAGAGAAATGGGTTCACTCGAAGGTGAAATTGTACGGTCCTGTTGAAGCCCCGAAAATTGGGTCTACAACAAGGGGGATACCCACCTGGTCTGGACCTTGGTTGGCAGCTCCTTTTCCGTTTGGTATAGCGGGTCCGACAGGCGATATGGGACCAGTTTCCTAATTCAAGTGTGTGTGTGTGTAGAATTTGATATTTCTGATCTAACAGTTCCTAATTAAGATGCTCTAATTCTAACTTTAATCTAATGACATGCTATTGTATTCTAATAAACAAAAATATCTAAGTCTATACTAACCTGGGGTGTAATCATTCTGTTATGCGATCTAAAATGATTTCAAATAACAATCGGTAATAAAGATTATTCAACTATTACAAGAAAAGAATTCAATATAGATGAACTAATTCGCATAAAAAAGTCAGGCGAAACACTTGTGAAAAAAATATCGCACAATAAGCTACTCATACATTAAGCACAAATAAATAGCTACCACCGTACAAAAGTGCCAAATGATAACTCAGGTATTCACACATTAATATATAAACAACTGAACTTGAATATCACTTTAACACAGGAAATAGAAACAGTTAAGAGATAGAAGTACCATTTATAACTAGTTCTACTCATGAGCTTCAAGCGATAACGATTTATCTCTTCTTAATCCAACATCCACTAATAATACATAAGTACAACATCAGTAGCAGATATCAAATGCAAAAATAAAAAAATCTTGTTCCATTCATTCATCAAAACCTCCTCGGAGGGTGCAAAAGTGCATGTTCTGAGGACAAGTTTTTGATAAATTTCTGGACCCTTCTCTGAATGCATGAGAAAGGTTTAAATACTACTAACTACATCTAAAAATAACTTATTTACAAAATTATAGGATACGGTTTAAATGATCATCCTCTCTCTAGGCAAAAATAAAGCAAAACTATTTCTGTATCTGCTCCTTAACATCACAATCATTCAACATTTGCTTGAGAAGAGTCGGTTGGCTGACTTCAGCCTTTAACTATGCTACAAAAAACAGAATCAGCAAGAGCTGGCACCATCTTTTCAGCAGAATTGATGATGCTTTTGAGAGTAATATACTGGTTGTGTGGTTTCACTAAATACTTTGAGGATATTTATGATTATTACCGTTGATTTTCGGATTCAAGTTTTACCTTTTACCTTTAACATATTCTTTTCCGAATTTCTGGATCTTACAGGTAGCTGAGCAGTTAGAAGCTTTCCATTTCGAGAAGTTTTACCCAGCGATGCACGATTAGTGCTAGGCACTAATCGCGCATCAGAAACTACCTCCGTTTCTTGATCCGGGTTTCCTTGGTGCGATTTTCGCCTCATGTGTTCTTTATTTTAGCGGATGTAAAGTTGAAATATTGTGAAAATAATGATTCCGAGAACTTTTGACCCTGAGTCCTAAATTAGCTGTTATTAATGTCAGCGTTGTCCATTGCCCATTTAACCATATTTGTGCATGGGGAGAATTTTGGGCCTTGCTGCTATCCGGTGCAAGAATGAACAGGCTCTTTACCTTGGGGTTCTCTTCCTCAAGTGGATTATAAATGCCTTCCCAAGTGGGAATACCCGCATCTCTATTGCATACGGTATTTGTGCATAAGGGCGCCATTTCTTTGCCTTCAAACATCGGAGCCATGCCTTTCTTCTCCATAGTATCCTATACACTGCTTTCTATAACTTTTTGTTATTCGTTCTTGCAGCTTACAAGTGAGGTAAGAGTAATGATAAGAAACAGTGATGGGAAATCTTTAATTGCCAAAGATATGCAAAAGTACACCACCTTACATGAACTGGCTCTTCGATAAACACAAAATCATATTTCCTTAATAACTGGCAACTACTTCATTAATTAGAATTAAAGCACATAACCAAGTCTTGTTTTATGAAAAGAAGTTTTTCTTGAATAGTGAGCCAGAAAAATCTGCGATTGAGCGATTTTGCGATTTGCTTTGCAATATCACAGATCGTTGTATGCATATTCGCAATATCGCAATATCGGAAGATCTTTATGTTGTCCTATCATATGATCGCTTTGCCGTTTTATCGCAATATCGCGATATCACAAGATCGCAATATTGTGTGATCGCAATATGTACAAATTTTGTGTTTAAGCAGTTTCTTGCGAGGTGCGATTTTGCGATATGCACTATCACATATTGGCGTTTTCTATGGTTTTTTAGAGTAAGTGTGCTTTTAAGGCATGTGATGCGATGTTTGTTTATTCTTATGCAATTTCGCATCGCAATCTCGCGATCTTAGATTTTGGCTTGTAAGAAGGCATCTTGTTATCCCTTTTGCGATGCAACATTTCTTTTAGGAGTGATTTTATCTTTCCTCATTATAAAACTTAAGCTTTTTATAGTTTTCAAAGGTATTTTCCTAAGTTTATGATGGTAAGTTTTATTAAAAAGAAAATACAAGCACTAATTCATTTTTAAATTTTTTGACTAAGGGTCCCCATTTATTTAGTATTAGTAATAACACTAAATGAGAAGGGGGGTTGTTGGTGGCCACAAAAATTGGCGATTCACTTGGAAGAACCGGTTATCTTTGTCTTTCTTTTGAATTTTCTAAACTTCCAAAACAGAAAAATTTCCAGAAAGAAACCTACAATTCCCAAAGAAGAATCCAATCCACACTTATTGCTTTGATTTTCTTTTACTCTTAAAGAACAATGTCTTGGTTTGATAGCCAATTTATGACATAGCCATTCACTTGATTTATAACTTTGCTGAACAAGCTGGCTCGTGATGAGACCCCTTGCCTTTTGATTGCAACAATCTTGAGTCATCGCCCTGTTGTGGTATGCAGTATTGGCAAAGTCAGCAAGTTATAATATCTGTGATTATGATAAGTCGGCTTGTGATGAGACCTCTCACTCTTTAAGATAAAGTGTATCCTTGGATTGTTCCTCTGAAAATTGTGATTTCCTTAGTAGGGAGGAAGTCATTGTTTCCTTAAGATAGCTCTAGACGACAATAGTAGAGTTTTCAGAAAGAGTTGTTCTATAGAGAATCTTTATTTTGCTATTGATACCTTTCATTGCACTGATATAAAACAATTCCTCACTAAAGGTTGTTTTCATCAAATTTTATGAAGTTGAAACTAGTATCATATCTAGGCTAGAGTCTTTAACTATGTCTTTCAATAATAAAGATCAATTTTCCAAAAGATTTTCTATTTATACAAGCCAAAAATCAAAACTTGAAAGAGAATTGGTATCTTTTTCGTAAATACCTAATGTAACCATTCACAACTGGTTTTTTGAAAATAAAAATCTAATATACAAAATAGAAGAATAATCTTCTAAGGAAAATATTTCTTGAGAATTTGACCGTTAACAGGTAAAGAATCTCTTTTTCCTGTTAAGTCCTGCAACATGAAAGTGGAACGGACCTATGACTTCTATGATTTGGAAAGGGCCAAGCCACATTCTTTGAAATTTTGTATGTTTCCCTTTTTCCTCGTGGGCCTTGTCCCATTTTAAAACTAGATCTCCCATCTGAAAATCTTTTCTGGTAATTATGTTTGAATCAAAAGAGGATTTCACTAATGCTTGGTGATAAGCGTGAGTTATTTTGGCCTGTTCTCATTGTTCTTCTAACTTAATTATTTCCATTTGCCTTAGCTGTAAGGAGGAAGTTGGTACTTCAGCAATATATTGAACTAAAGATAAAGAGGGGATTGTTAAATGAGTTGGAAGAACCACTTCCTTTCCATAAACTAAATTGAATGGAGAAGTGTCGATGGAGGCTTTTTTCGTTATTCAATTTGCCCATAAAGCATATATTAAAGACTTATGCCAATTTTTATGATTTTGGTCAACTGTTCATTTGATAATCCTGATTAGGTTTTTATTTGTAGATTCAGCTAACCCATTTCCCTGAGGGTAATAATTGGCAGAATATTTAAGTTTGAAACCTCTTTTGAGTGCAAATTCAGTCATTGCATTTCCAGAAAAGTATGATGCATTATCAAACATTAAAGCGGAAGGCAACCCAAACCTGGTGATTATAAATTGATCTATGAACTCAATGATATGTTCAGCATTAGCCGTCTTGAGTGGAACTGCTTCTACCCATTTAGTAAAGTAATCTGTTGCTGTAAGGATATATCTATGCTGCTTAGAAGAGTGAGGAACGATCTCACCTATTATGTCCAATCCCCACTGATCAAAATGTTGGTCAATGTTGATTGGTTGTAGTGGCAAGGATGGTTTCTTTTGTCTTTCGACGATGGTTTGGCAGATTGGACATTTCCTCACGTAATTGTGCGAGTCTTTGAATAATGTGGGCCAGTAATAGCCTGCGCGTAAGATTTTATGTGCAGTAGCGTCTCCAACATAGTGTCTGCCTGCTGGCCCATCGTGGAGTTCCTGCAAAACTTTTTTAGCTTCAGATTCCTCAAGACATCTAAGGAGAACATAATCATAATTGATTCTAAAAAGAATATTATTCAGGAGCTGATATTGTTTGGCTTTTAACCTTAGAGCTCTTTTCTTGGTATGATAGAGGTGTGAAGGAGCATATCCATTCTTTAGATAATAAATGATATCGACATATAATGACTCATTATCGTTTAGGCTTATCTCATACATTTGTACATCTGCAGATGGAATTTCAGATATAAGCAATGCTCCGGCCAGCATTTTGCAAAAGCCTTGACCTTTTACAATATTTGCAGGTTTGATTTCTACATCATATTCATGTAAGGCAGTAACCCAATTGGCTCTTTTCTCACCCACCTCTTTTTGTACTAAGAGATTTCTTACTACTGGAAATGGTACAATGATTTTGGTATGGGTTTTGAGTAGAAAGGGTCTGAAATATTTAATTGCTTTGAAAACACCATAAGCCTGTTTCTCCACATCTGAATAATTTAATTTAGCTCCCTGTAAATTTGAACTAAAGAAAGAAATTGGAGCTTCTACTTTTTGTTGATTAGCTTGAGTGAGTATCGCAGCATATGATCTATCAGAGGCAAATGTGTATAAAATAAAAGGCTCTAAAAAATTTGGAGTTGCTAAAGGTGGAGCATTAACAATTGCTTGTTTGATCAGAATGAATGCTTGATATTCATCTTGGCCCCATTTGAAGTTTGAGTTCTTTTTTATCATTGCTTGTAAGGAGACACAATTCTTGAAAAATCTGGAACAAATCTCTTTACAAAGTTTATTTGACCAAGGAAAGATTGCATGGCTTTTTTGTTGTGAGGTAGGGATATTTCAGAAATCTCTTTGATTTTGTCAAGAACAATGTGAATTCCATATTTTGACACTATGAATCCTAGAGGTTTTCCTTCACTTAATGCAAAAAAGGACTTTTTTGGGTTAAGTGAAATTCCATACCTTAAACAACGTTGGAAGATTTGTTTTAAATCTCTAAGATGGTTGCTTCGTTTCTTGGAATAGACAGTTATATCATCCAAATAGATTACCACAGATTTATTAACTAAACCTTTGAATGCGATGTCCATGGCTCTCTGAAATGTGGCACCAACATTGATTAGACCAAAGGGCATCTTTTGATATGCGTAGGTGCCCCATTTGGTTCTAAATGTGGTTTTTAATTGATCATCAGGATGTACCAACACTTGATTATATCCTGAAAATCCATCCAGAAAGGACATTAATTCTGACCTAGCGACTGCCTGGAATATTTGTTCCATGGGAGGCAAAGGAAAATTATCCTTTTGACAGGCTTTATTAAGATTTCGAAAGTCTATACAGATTCTAATATCTCCGTTTTTCTTTCTAATGGGAACCATATTTGAAGCCCACTTGGAATGTCGAACGGGATATATTATTTTGGCTTTCAATAGCTTATTGAGTTCAGATTTGATCTGGTTTTCTAGATTGGGATGGATTTTTCTCAATTTTTGTTGAACTGGTTTCTCATTATCAATCATTGGAATAGTATGTTGGATGATGGAAGTGTCATATGTTTTAAGTTCATCATAGTTCCAAGAAAAAACATTTTTGTATTGTCTCAAAAGACAAATATATCCTAATTTTTCTTTAGGAGTTAGGCCAAAGCCTAGATTGATGTTCTGTGGTTTGGTATCAGTCCCTAGATTTACTAATTCATAGTTCAGAGTTGAACTTTGGAGTTTCGAATTGGTAGATCTTTTAAACCGATCTTTCAAATCATAAAGGTCTTCTACTTTGACTACCGAATTAGGTATAGCATTGTTAGTGCTATCTTGTTGCAATTGTCAGTCATGTTGGTCTTCGTCAATTATTTGATTGGTATAGGATCCTTCAGATGTGAGAAAACTCACGATGTCAGGATCGTCATTGAAAATTCTCCAATTTGTGATGTTATCAGGAATAGAAGGTCTAAATATTAATTCTATTGAGAATCTATTTGGACTAAAATCTTCTGAAGGGATAAGTTTGGAAGCTACGTTAGCTAAAAGGTCTGCGCTTGCATTCTAGAGTCTGGGAATTGATGAAATATTAAATGCTATAAAGTGTTTAGTCAGATCTTGAACTAAATATTGGTAATGTTTTAAATGACCTGATAAACAATGTATAGTATTACGTACCTGTTTGACTACAATTTCAGAATCTCCGAACGCTTGAAGGTATTTAACGTCTAATCCAATTGTTTTTTACAACCCTTGGACTAAAGCCTCATATTCTGCAGTATTGTTGGTGCAATCAAATTCGAGCCTGCAAGTTAACATAGTTTTATCTCCTTCTGGACTAAATAGCATGCATCCTACTCCTGCTCCTTCGTTAGATTTAGAACCATCAAAAAATAATTTCCAAAATAAAGATTTATTTACAGGCTATCTAAAAAATTAATACATTTAGAACTATCTATTTGATAAACATTTTCGACTTGAGATAAAACAAAATGTTCTAAGTAAGGTGACGTATAAGCATTAAAATTTCCTAGGAAAGAATCTACTGAGTAATTGCCAATAATACTGTTGTTATATGCTACTGGTTCATTCTCCCCCTCTAGCTCCATTACTATGTATTTCTGATGTCTTTCTCATTCAACTTTTATTTGATTAGGCTTACCATTGTAGGGGAGCCACATGTGTGATTAGTCAGTTGCAAAGTATCCATGAAGTTTTTCTGACCAATCTCTGCTAAGAATTAAGCCATAAAATTATGGAATATCAACAACTAAAATGTCGATAACTTGACATACCTTTGGGTTGGATGACAACCTTATGGTAACCTGATTTAATTTGCCAATCACTTCGAATTGCAATCGATCTAGCTGGACTATGCGCACAACAGATTTTTGCGGTTGAAAATTCAATTTTTTACATATTGATTTTGGTAAAATATTCGATGAAGCTCCGGAATCTACTAAGCAATTATGCAGATATTTATTAAAAATTTCATAAGTAAGAAGAAACGGGGGAGTATGAGATCTCGATCTTCCTCCAATTAACGCGATGTCGTCTGGATCAACTTTGTTAATCACATTAGTCGGAGGTCTTCCCATGTCATGGGAAGCTTGAGAAATTACAGCGGCAGGAAAAGGTGCAACTGGCACAACATGTAACTCTTTCAAAAATATCTTTTGCTAGTGTTTTAACTTGCTCAATTCGTCAAGAGTGATGTTGGCCCTAGTCTTTTTCATGTCTTCTAAGATATTGTACTCCATTTCATCTGAAACGATCAACATTTTAGATGGAGTAGATGAATCTATTTGGACTGGGTTGGTTTGTGTCGCTTTGGGTGTCATTTTCTTGGCTACGACTTTATCCTTTGTTGTCGAGCTTGCACTCTTTGGCTTAGGGATAGTTTGAGGAGGATCAAGCTAATTTCTACTTCGTGTACTAACCGGGGGTGCTTCTTGACCTTCCTCTTGTGGGAGGATGAAGTCCCACATTCCTTGTAACTCTACAACTTCTTCTTCATCAGTTTGCCCTTCAGTAGCAATTCCTTCTTCTTCTTCTTCGGATTCAGTGCTTGTAATAGCATTGGGGGGTTTTGGATCAGTCGAAGGGTTTATTTTAAAAGGTCTATACGGCTTTTTTGAAGAAGTTTCTGCCACTTGTTTCTTAATGTCAACCATCTCGTTAGACATGGTATTCAAAACGTTTTGCAATCCTTCTAAATCAAATGGATCTTTCGATTGTTTTTTCTTGGGATCTTCTTTGAAGGTAACCTTATTGGATTTCCATTCCTCTATAGCGGTTTGCTTTTCCAGGGCTATGATACGCTTCTCTACAGCTATTTCTTCTTTCATATTTTCGACTAAAGTTGTTTTGTTAGCCCTATCCACGAAGATTGCTATGTTTGATGGTAAAGCAGTGATGTACCATTCACTTCATACTTCTTCGTTGGGCTTGGAAGCAGTAGGAATTTTGTTTAACAGTTTATTGAAACGTGAATTGAAATCTTTGATAGGTTCTTTTGACTCAGCCCTAAGGTTTGACAGGTCACTAATCAACGTCGTTGTAGACCTATCATCACCAAATTTGATGAGGAATTGTTCTTGGAAGATGTCCCAACTAGTGATAGATCCAGATGGTAATGAAAAATACCATGATCTAGCTGTTCCCTGAAGAGTATAAGGAAAACGTCGAACAACAACATCTTCGTTAGTAACTCCATTAAGATTTATGGATAGCATAAAGTTATTAATATGCTCTTTCGCTAGCATGCCTTCTTCAGGATTGAACTTAGGCAACCATTTTTCAGGATGGGGTGGTAGCTGACTCAAGGGTGCAGACATTAAGATTGCCCCTGGGTTATTCCATGGAGATTGGGCCACCACTGATCTACTAATGGCAGGAAGTGCAGAAGATGATCCCTGAGGTTGAGAAGATGAGGATATTATGACTCCAGATGATTGAGAAGGAGATGTAGAAGTACCAGTAGGCTGGTGGAAAATTATCTGAAGTGGGGGAGTGGATGGTTGACTTTGCAGTGAGGAATTTGAGATGGATGATGATGGTGAAAGAGTCTCGCTATCGGACCCTTTAGGTGATTTCGTTGCTCTCTTCCTAGTGGGTAGAGGTAGCTCAGTTGGCTGAAAACCAAACTTTTCGCTCTTTAATCTGGTCAAAGGATGAGCAGGGTTATATTGCGAAGTCACGCTGCCTTGAGATTTATCAGATCTTTGAGGAGATCTAGAAAATCGCTGAAGTTTGTGAATCGGAGATTCAACTTCAGGAGGTTCAATAATAGATTGTTTTGAAATGTCAAGGTTTGTAGCAGCAGTTGTTGATCCTACGACTTCTGGTTGTGGATTTAAAGATTCTAAATGCAATGGAGAAGCCGGGGGAGATGGCGAGGGAGATTTACTCTCAGAATGGTATTTAGATTTGGACTTACTTGCCATTCATAGTTCGGGTGCTCCTTCTAGCACCAAATATGTTGAAGCCCCAAAAATCGAGTCTACAACAAGGGGGATACCTGCTCGGTCCAAACCTTGGTTGGCAGCTCCTTTTCCGTTTGGTATAGCGGGTCCAACAGGCGATATGGGACCAGTTTCCCAATTCAAGTGTGTGTGTGTAGGATTTGATATTTCTGATCTAACAGTTCCTAATTAAGATTCTCTAATTCTAACTTTAATCTAATGACATGCTATTGTATTCTAATAAACAAAATTATCTAAGTCTATACTAACCCGGGGTGTAATCTTTTTGTTATGCGATCTAAAATGATTTCAAATAACAATCGGCAATAAAGATTATTCAACTGTTACAAGAAAATAATTCAATATAGATGAACCACTTCGCATAAAAAGTTAGGCGAAACAATTGTGAAAAACATATCGCACAATAAGCTACTCATACATTAAGCACAAATAAATAGCTATCACCGTACAAAAGTGCCAAATGATAACTCAGGTATTCACACATTAATATTTAAACAAATGAACTTGAATATCACTTTAACACAAGAAATAGAAACAATTAAGAGATAGAAGTACCATTTATAACTAGTTTTACTCATGAGTTTCAAGCAATAACGATTTATCTTTTCTTAATCCAACATCCACTAAGAGTACAAAAGTACAACATCAGTAGCAGATATCAAATGCAAAAATCAATAAATCTTGTTCCATTCATTCATCAAAACCTCCTCGGAGGGTGAAAAAGTGCATGTTCTGAGGACAAGTTTTTGATAAATTTCTGGACCCTTCTCTAAATGCAGAAGAAGGGTTTAAATACTACTAAATACATCTAAAAATAACTTATTTACAAAATTATAGGATACGGCTTAAATGACCGTCCTCTCTCTAGGCAAAAATAAAGCAAAACTATTTCTTTATCTACTCCTTAACATCGCAAGCATTCAGCATTTGCTTGAGAAGAGTCGGTTGGCTGACTTCAGCCTTTAACTATGCTACAAAAAACAGAATCAGCAAGAGCTGGCACCATCTTTTCAGCAGAATTGATGATGCTTTTGAGAGTAATATACTGGTTGTGTGGTTTCACTAAATACTTTGAGGATATTTATGATTATTACCGTTGATTTTCGGATTCAAGTTTTACCTTTTACCTTTAACATATTCTTTTCCGAATTTCTGGATCTTACAGGTAGCTGAGCAGTTAGAAGCTTTCCATTTCGAGAAGTTTTACCCAGCGATGCACGATTAGTGCTAGGCACTAATCACGCATCGGAAACTACCTCCGTTTCTTGATCCGGGTTTCCTTGGTGCGATTTTCGCCTCTTGCGTGCTTTATTTTAGTGGATGTAAAGTTGAAATCTTGTGAAAATAATGATTCCAAGAGCTTTTGACCCTAAGTCCTAAATTATCTGTTCTTAATATCAACGTTGTCCAGTACCCATTTAACTATAGATGTGCAGGGGAGAATTTTGGGCATTGCCGCTATCCGGTGCAAGAACGAACAGGATAAATCTCCAACTGATTCCTCATAATAATTATGTGAGCCCGCAGTAGACGTAAACTTTGTTACCTTGGGGTTCTCTTCCTCAAGTAGATTATAAATGCCTTCCCAAGTGGGAATACCCGTGTCTCTGTTGCATACAGTTTCTGTGTATAAGGGCGCCATTTCTTTGCCTTCAGACATCGGAGCCTTGCCTTTCTTCTCCATAGTATCCTGTATACTGCTTTATATAACCTTTTATTCTTCGTTTCTGCAGTTTACAAGTGAGGTAAGAGTAATGATAAGAAACAATGACGGGAAAGCTTTAATTGCCAAAGATATGCAAAATTACACCACCTTACGTGAATTGGCTCTTCGATAAACACAAAATCATATTTCCTTAATAACTGGCAACTACTTCATTAATTAGCATTAAAGCACATAACCAGGTCTCGTTTTATGAAAAGAAGTTTTTCTTGAATAGTGAGCCAGAAAAATCTGTGATGGAGTGATTTTGCGATTTGCTTTGCAATATCGCAGATCGTTGTATCGCATAATCACAATATCGCAATATTGGAAGATCTTTCTGTTGTCCTATCGTAAGATCGCTTTGTCATTTTATCGCAATATCACGATATCGCAAGATCACAATATCGTGTGATCACAATATGTACATATTTTGTGTTTAAGTGGTTTCTTGTGAGGTGCGATTTTGCGATATGTGCTATCGCATATCGGCATTTTCTGCGGTTTTTTAGCATAAGTGTGCTTTTAAGGCATGCAATGCGATGTTTGTTTATTCTTATGCAATTTCGCATCGCAATCTCGGGATCTTAGATTTTGGCTTGTAAGAAGGCATCCTGTTATCCCTTTTGTGATGTGACATTTCTTTTAGGAGTGATTTTATCTTTCCTCATCATAAAACTTAAGCTTTTTAGAGTTTTCAAAGGTATTTTCCTAAGTTTATGATGGTAAGTTTTATTAAAAAGAAAATACAAACACTAATTCATTTTTAAATTTTTTGACTAAGGGTCCCCATTTATTTATTATTAGTAATAAGACTAAATGAGAAGGGGGGTTGTTGGTGGCCACAACAGGTCCGAAGCTCGCACATATTTTTCTAGGGTCTTTTCCTTAGTCATAGGCTTACCAAAGGACAAATTTGATTGGTCGTTGGTTTGTAGGCTCAAGGGAGTGTCTGAAATCTCCTAGTCACTCACATTCCCACTTCCTCCTTACAAATGGGACTTAAAGTTTCATTTTTTGCTGACCGAAGTTTTTGCTTGTTGACTGCAGTGTTTGGTCGTTGACCACAAACAATGGCAATTCATTATAAGCTTTTGAATTAGGGTTTTGGAGTATGAGCATGGTTTGGTTCATCTGATGGATATTGTTTAGTTTATTTTTTATGGATAGTTGTATGGATGAAGATATGGATCGTTGTACTCCGTTTTTTTGAATCATTCAATGAAATTCTAACAAGAAGAATAATCTGAAAGGTTTTTCCCCATAGTGGGTTTTGCCCTCGTCTCCGACCAATCCTGGTTTCTCTATGTGTGAATGCTTTTCTTTTATTATTCCTTTATGTTTCATGACATTGATGATGATGACATTGTTATTTCTACATACTTGCATATGTTTTTTAATAACGATGTAAATTTGAATAATGTTATGATGTTATGGGGTTAATTTAATGTGTAAATTAAGAAATGTAATTATCAAAGAAAAGAACAATATAGCCCTAAGAAAAATTAAGGTTTAGGGCCTACATAGTTGAGGAAGTGGTTACTTCCATTAAGTAGTGGCTTGAAGCGGGTGATTGGTCGCATGCATCACAAGTTGGAGCTTGCACACTGGTGGTGACCATTGATTTATGTAAAAGAATATTTTGAAATAAGAAGAAGATGAAGTCAAAAAGTACAACAACTTTTCTCCAATAAGGGTTTCCACCTAATAATTGTCGTCCTGTGTACTTGATGTGTTAATTGTTTCTCTCATGTTTTACATTTTATATATGATGCTCATATGATCTAGGTTATGCATGTGTTATTTTTTGCTAATATCTTGTGGTGTTGGCTAATCAATTGAATGATTAATTAATTGTAAGACAATGAAAAAAATGTAAATTGGTGAACCATACTATGCAATAGTGATTCACCCCCACCTCTCAGTATTGTCAAGTTACCAATACCAATCCCATATGAAGACCCATCCATTTTGCAACATTATTGTTTCTATTTCTTATCATACCATAGTAGATGAAAATGGGTGAACCATTGTGATCTTGAATTATTTTCCCATATCTTGCAGGCCATGGATTACCTCTGGCTACACCATCAAATTTAAACTTTAAAAAAAGGGGTAGGGAGGGGGGAGGAGCCAAGGGACAGGGCTTGAAGCCTAGATGGAGGAGGGAGGGGAAGGTTGTAGCCTTATAGGAAGAGCGAGTAACCACTCTTTCAAAAGCATCACTTTATGGCCAGATGCTTGCTAGTCTTGAGCAAACTAGGATAAAGTTATGATCAATTCCTTAATTTGGGTACAAATGGAATAGCATGTGGAGTGCAAAGAAATAGACTACCCTAAGAAAATTATTCAATTATGTTCTTTCCAAATTCCCCAAAGGATTAATGCAAGAGAGAGGATCCAAATGTGGTTAAGAATTGGAATAGAGAAAGATTGAGATCACCATATGATTATAGTATTAGATATACTCAAAGGATTTTTATCTATTTTAGAAAGTAGTTTGTTATTTTTTTCCATAATACCACAAAGAAAGTGTAATTATTGAATAGGTGCTCCAAATTTTTTGAGTGCATTAGACATATGTGACATATAGAGAGACCCTAGTAGTTTCTTTTTTGTATGTTTTCACACGTTAGAGGTTTATTTCACTAACATAATCCATAGGAAAATGGATAGGTTTAGCCATACATTATTTTTCCATATTTTATCCCATACCTCCTCCACTAGATCTTTTCACCTAGTAAAATTTCCATAACGAATGAATCACATAGCCCCAATCCTCCCTTAAGCTTCAGTCTACATAGTTGATCCTAGGTCATTAAAGGATGCTTCTTTTCTAATTTAACATAGCCCCATAGGAAAGATCTATTTATTCTCCAAATTTCCTGAAGAATAGAGAATGGTGCCATCATAGCTAAACATAAATATATCGAGAGAGCTTGGAGTACTGCCTTGAGTAGTACTACCCACCCATCTATATTCAAGGAACAAAATATCCAACTCGCCAATTTATTCTAAACTTTTGTAAGAAGTTCTTCTTAGAGGCTCTACTTAAGATATTTGTTTGCTAAAGGAGGGCCTATATATTTAGAGGGAGTTTACTAATTTGAATCCACATAACATGAGCCACATGGCTTTGAACAATCATAAGATTATTAAAGAAGAATACTTGTGACTTTTTTCTATTAATATCCATACCTGAGTCTATAGCAACATATCTATAATATTATTGAAGGTGTGAGTTTCCTGCATTGTTGGCCTTCCCAGGCCCATTGTATCATCAACAAATTGTTGATGGGTCAAAGGGAGGTCCTCCCCATATAGTCAAAGGCCAAATAGTTTGTTTTCAAATGCCCTTGACTTGAATAATATCCCCAAACCCTTAACTACCAAGATGAATAGGAATGGTGAGAGAGGGTCACCTTTCCTAATCCCTTGAGAGAAAATGAAGATGGAGATACATTTACAAGAAATGCAAAGAAATATAGGACTATAAGATTGTCGATCCATTCAAACCATTATTTTGCAAAGATGGAGGCATGAAGGATACTACACAAATATTTCCAATTCAACTTACCATATGCTTTGGATAAATCTAATTTAATCATCATTCCATGTCTCTTTGTGATCCTCAAAGAATGGATCGCTTCATGTGCAACCATAATACCATCTAAAATTTGTCTCCCCTCTGCAAATCCCATTTTCTTTAGATATGTAATCTTAATGAGGAACGGCTTGAGTTTTTTTGTTATTACCTTAGTAATTACCTAATATATCACATAGCACAACGTAATGCGTCTATAGCCATTGTAACCCCCCACTTTCGCTTTCGTGGGAAGTAAATTGAAGAAAGTAGTGTTAAGTGCTATAAGGATTGATGTAAACTTCCTATACTCAGCTTCTTGCCACATCTCTTCCCCATTGATTGACCAACATGATTGAAAAAATTCCACATTAAATCCATTCGATCTTAAATCTTTCTTATGGGGCATCACCTTAACTTTGGCTTCCACCTCTGCATAGTGTATCTTCCTGAGAAGGACTTCATTCTACTCTATAGTAATTAACCAAGGAATATACATGGATATGTTTTGGATAGCCCTAGTTTTGTTTCCCCTATGCTTATAAGGGATATTTTGGAAGAATTGGACCAATTCCTATGATATCTCTTGGTGGGTCTCATATTTCCAATCATTTGAGTCTATTAATGAAGATATTTGATTGTGGTTCATGTGTTGCAACATTGACTTGTAAAAGAATGATATATTTGTTTCCTCTTCTTATAGCCATTAGATATTGGATTTTTGTTTCCACAAAATATCTTCCTATTTTCTCCTCTCCTCTAACTCCTATAAATTTTCTATGTTTGCTTTGAGTAAGTTATCAAATCTACCAAATAATATTGTCTCTCACTAACTTTCCTCCATTTTCTATTCTAATTTGTTTTTCTCCTCCAAGATACTACAAATCCATCCCCTTTTTTTGTAAATTAATTATATTACCTCTGAAAATCAAATTACATCATTGTAGATCAAATTGTCAAAATAACTGGCCTCACTCTCCCTAAATAAGAGACTAAGGTTGTTGGCTGGTTCAAATTGTCTACATAAAACTTTGGAATGACTACTAAACATAGGACTAATTAAGAAAAGGATCCTATAATAACACAACCATAACATAAAATGCATATCAGGCATCCAATGATGACAATGGAGCTGGATTCTTCACACATGAAACATGAGGCATAGAGGGATTAATATAACATTGGATGTACCTCTCAATGTGACTGAATTTGGCTTCTAATATGTCTAGACAAGCCTGTTTCTTCCACGGATTGTGTTCGATAACATTAAGAAAGGAAATAATATTGTTCATATCTTCATGTTTTTCCTTTAAAACCCAACATGGTAGAGTCTTTAACTACTAATGGAGTGTAATCGAATGCATATACTAGCTCCTTCTTCCCATGGTGTAAGCAAGATCCAAAAGCCAATGGAACACCTCTTGTAAGAGTTTAGAATCAAAATATGCTTACCAATCTCGTGCAAATTGTGTCTCAAGTCCCTAAATCTTTTTCCAAGTGCTATACATGGTTTCTAAGAAATAATTAGTCTGTTGTGCTTGTGACTGATGGGGATGGCCATGCCCACTAGCGCCCTATGCAAACCCTAGTGAGGCATAACACCTAACTCAAAATATTTATCTTCCAAATGCCAAAGAGAGAAGCACCACCAATCCAAAAGTCCACACCCCATCAACCCCTCCTCCAATTCATATATTGAAATCGGTTCAGTAGGATAAATTACCCTCCCCACTACATTTACCCCCCATAGACAACCTAACCTACTTCATTTACTCCCAGACTAGTCAAACAATGGCCGATACATAAGCACTCCAACCCACTCTCACCTTCCAAACCAGTTACCAAGGGAGAAATCCCACAAACCCTTAGGTTTGGAATCATAAAAAATAGATGGAAAATCCCTCACCCCTGATAACAAAGCCTCCCCACTCAAGGAAACCAAAATATCCACAAACCACCATGTAGACCCTCCAATAAATGATAGTGACCGACATAAGAAAAGAAACATGCAATGCTATGTAGAATAAGAAACCCGCTTGTCCGCATT
>APFE030273724.1:5851-29368 GCA_000404065.3 Pinus taeda | reverse complement strand
TGGTTGCCATAATTTGTCTTTCCATTTTTCTTGCTAACCTGAATGCCTTCTCTAATGAATCAGGTTCCCAAAGGTGACCATCATGTTGGATATTATCCTTTAAAGACCCTATGAACACATCAATCCTATGCTCCTCTGGAATATCTTTTACCCTTATGTTCAATTTTTGGAACTCCTCAATGTGCTTGAACCCTTTTGTTTAAGACTTATCAATTGGCTAAAAAAAGTGTTGCTTTTTGTATCCTCATAATGTGCCATCAATTCTTCCAAAAAAAATGCCCAAGTGATAAATTATTTACGAGAGCAAAGCCATTGATACCATACAAACTGATTTGGTTCCAAATATAAAGTTACCATACGTACCTCTTGTGTGTTTTGCACATTATTGAGATCGAAAAATTGCTCCATCTGTAATATCCATGTTTCGGGATCGTTACCATCAAACTTCCTCATATCGATTTTTGGAATATGATGGGTCTTTGATCCCACATTAGAGTCTATGGAATCATGATTAACATTTCTTTTGTTCTCATCATGAGTTTCCTTTACTACCCTTTCATCCTTAGTGACCATTTCTTGTAGCAACTTATTCATATTCGTCTTCAAATCGTCCATGTGTGTCTTCAAATCTGTCTTCCAACCATCCATCTTAGCTTCCACGCCCTTTATCTTAGATTCCATGCCATTTATCTTAGCTTCTGTTAGATTTTGTGAGGCTGACATTTTTTGCACTTGGTCTTGTAATTTTGATATATCATGTAGCATTTCTTCCTCTTCTTCATGAGTCATGCTAGCGCTTTCAGGTTCCTTACTAGGTGTTTGAATTTTCTTTCCTCGGGACATCAGTTACCGATAATAATTCTCTACTATCCCTTTGAATTCCTTCAAAATAAATTTTCAAACCAATCTTAAGCAAAAAATTAAAAGAATCTACACACCTTTTTTCACTTTGTAGGAGCTCGATATTTCCTCTAATGTATCTCTGTACCTTTCAGACCATCCAGTTCTAAAATTGCAACCTGTGGTAGCCCTCTATATCCTCTTTCCAATTCCACCAATCTGACCCCAATTGGATTCTCCAATAAAGAGTTATGCCAAATCTCCCACAATGACCTGATTATAGACCTTTCTAGAAGAGCGAACTTGTATGAAGTGCCACGTGTCCCTATTTGGACCTTTGGCTCTAAAAAATATCCAAAAGAGACTACAGTCCGTCCTCGTTCTATACCTTTTTGTGAAATATCAATCTGATTCTCAGAGAGAAAGTTAAGAAGATTTTCCCTAGGTCACCTGTTTTGAATGTAATTCAGGAGTCTGCAAAAAGACAAACTTCCTCAGATCATATCTCCGCAACTATAGCTCGAAAAGCTCTCAAATTTGGACCCGAGCTGCAGCGCGAATGTCTTCTCAAATGGTTTTTTTTTTTACCTCTGAAACGTCACAGAACAAAAGTTATAACAAAAATTCCACGATGACCTATTTCGAGTAGCGAAACCCTAGAATCCAAAGCTCTGATACCAAATGTTATGAAACCAGCTCAAGAAAAGATACAAAAGATAGATCAATGCCTTAGAATTCAGCCTCTTCGAGGGGCAACCTCCTTTACATTACATAAATGAACATTTCTTGGATGATACAAATGACAAAACCTCCTTTCTATATATAGGAGTCTAAGGAGTCACAATATAACCCAGCCGACCTAACAATAATAATATAAAGCCACAAAAATAACAATAGAGGGATCTATGGGGCACAATAATAAAACTATGGGGCAATAGGGGCACAACAATATTAATAAGGGGTACAAATACCATAGTAATGGGGTAATCACTAGTATTATAGGGACCCAATAGCCTTCGATCCAACATTAGAGTCTATGAAATCATGATTAACAATTCTTTTGTTCGCATCATGAGTTTCCTTCACTACCCTTTCACCATTAGTAAGTATTTCTTGTAGAAAATTTGTCAAATCTGCTTTCAAATCTATCTTCAAATCGTCAATATTATCTTCCACGCCCTTTATCTCATATTCCACGCCATTTATCTTAGCTTCTGTTAGCTTTTGTGAGAGTTAAATTTGTTGCACTTGGTCTTGTAATTTTGATATATCATGTAGCATTTCTTCCTTTTCCTCATGAGTCATGCTAGACCTTTTAGGCTGCTTACTAGGTGTTTGCATTTTCCTTCCTTGGGGCATCAGTTACCAATAATAATTCTCTACTATGCCCTTTGATTTCCTTCAAAATAATTTTTCAAACCAAGCTTAAGCAAAAATTTTAAAAAAATCTACACACCTTTTTTCACTTTGTAGGAGCTCGATATTGCCTCTGATGTATCTCTATAATTTCAGATCATCCAGTTTTGAAATTGTGACTTGTAGTAGCCCTTTGTGTCCTCTTTCCAATTCCACCAGTCTGATCCCAATTGGATTCTCCAAGGAAGAGTTATGCCAATTATCCTGCAGTGACCTGATTATAGACTAGTTCAGAAGAGCAAACTTGTACGACGTGCCACGTGTCCCTCTTTCGACCTTTGGATCTAAAAATATATACAAGACACTACAGTCTATCCTCTTTCTGTATCTTCTTACGAAATTTCAATTTGATGTTCAGAGAGAAAGTTATGATGATTTTCCCTAGGTCACTTGTTTGAAATGTAATTCAAGAGTCTGCAAAAAGACCAACTTCCTCAGATCATATTTCCGCAAATAAAGCGCGAAAAGCTCTGAAATTCTGACTCAAGGTTCAATGTGATTTTGTCTCAAATGGTTTTTTTTTCACTTCTGAAACATCCCAAAAAAAAAAGGTATAGCGAAAATGTCACGATGAGCTATTTGGAGCAGCGAAACCCTAGAATCCAAAGCTCTCACACCAAATGTTATGAAACCAGCTCACAAAATGATAGAAGAGAGAGATCAACGCCTTAGAATTCAGCCTCTTCGAGGGGGAAACCTCCTTTACATTACACAAATGAACAATTCTTGGATGATTTCAAATGAAAAAACCTCCTTTCTATATATAGGAGTCTAAGGGGTCACAATATAACAACCGACCTAACAATAATAATATAAAGCCGCAAAAATAACAATAGAGGGATTCTATGGGGCACAGTAATAAAAATATGGGGACAATAGGGGCAAAACAATATTAATAAGGGATACAACTACAATAGTAATGGGGGAATCTCTAGTATTATAGGGACCTAACACATCTAAAGAACTTGGAGCTCGATTTAGGCTTTGGATTTGATGCAATTTTTTAATAGAAATCCTTGCTCAAATAGTTCGTAGTTTTCAGAAAAAGAGTTCTATATTAACTGCATTAGGTGGATACGTAAATCCTATTAGGGACTTCAGTTCCTAGATATGGAAAATAATTGTTTGTGATCTATTTATGTTGTAATTTTGATGAAGCAAAGAGTTGGTTATGTTTTAGAAGAAGATACATTGTGTACTGCATTTTTATGATATATTTTTTGGTGAATGAAAAGGGAGAGGTTTGGTTTTACAGGGATTCCTCTGCCACATTCTATGGAATGTAATTCTTTGTTTTATAATTTATCTTATGTTATCAATCATGCTTTGAATGTGTGTCTTCTTGATTACCTAAACAAATATTTGTATTATAATTTTCTTTAAAAGTGTTCTGATTTAGCTTGCTAAATAATTTATGTTTATTCTTGAATGGCATTTAGAATTCATCCCATTGTTTGGTGCTCTTTATGTCATTTCCACCTATATTCTACTCACCCTCCTACAATGAATTCGACTAAAAACTAAAAAAGAACTGCCAACCCTGCCCTTGTAAAATATCCCTCTTTCTCTTCATCCTATCACTGTAAAAAAATCATCTTATATCAATGTATTGTCCAATGGATCTGTTTTGTCCTCTATTAGTAAAAATTTAAAATATATTACTTTATGAGCACCATACCTAGCCTAAAACCTAAGTGACTGAATAATTGGAGAGCGAGATCACTCTCTGAAGTTGGAAAGGCTAGATTCCAACCTCAAACTAGATTTTAATTACCTTTGGGTTCCTCTCCCCATCCATGATGAATTAAAAATGGTCAACATAATAGTGACGTTTCCAGGGAAAGAAAGTCAAAAAAAATTCTAAAAAATTCTCCAATTAGAGATAAATCTAGTTTCCGAGGGTGACAGTGAACTAGAGATTGATATGATGAATATTTACCTAGTTTTTAGTTGTTTTGGAATTAGTTATAATCAATTCCTATAGGAAATTTGGCTTCAAGAAAAGTACACAATAGTCATCATCTAGACCGTAATCCACCTGAGGTTTTGAACAGTGTAGAGAAGTTGTTTAGAAAAAATAATGCATAAAACAAAATAGATATCAGTGTCATAAAAATATGCTTGTATCTATGTGAGGCTGTTGAAACAGTGGACCACACTTAGCTTGATTTGAAGTTTTAAGAAGGCCTATTCAAATATAAATCAGAAAATAGTTTGATAGAAACCATTTTTAATCAATCAAAGTTGCAAACCTCTATTCCTTTCTCGAAAAAAAGTGTCTTATATGAAAATAAAGATTTTTGGACAGAATTCCATCAGTTAGAACATCTTGTCTACCAACTATAGGAAGATAATACCAAGTCCTCAGAATTACAACATTTTTCCCCTGCCACATTATTTTCTGTTTCATTGAACATCTCATCCAGTTTTCCCCCTATTGTGTCTATTGTTGTCACTCCTTAATCTTCATCAGTTGCTCAAGCAACAGTCCCCCTACCTTCCTCATCTTCATTTTAGACCCCAGGTCAGACAATCATGGCTGCCCATTAAGCTCCATTGAATTTACAAGGCCAACTACATGGTTTACCATAAAACTATGGTTGCTCCAGTTCAATGGTAAAGGGGTTATTACAACACAACAAGACCTTGATAAGTTGAATGATTTTATAGACTTTGAAGAGGTGCACCATGAGGATGCTAAGTTCAGGATTTTTTTCTCATATTTGTTCATTATAGGTTAAGAATTGGTTTAGAAGTTTTCCAACTGCTAGTATTTCCTATTTCCAACAACTTGAAAAATGTTTCCTTGCTATATGGGAAGTCAAGAAGAACCCTCTGCAGATTTTGGCTGACATTAGAGAAATTTTGAGGTCTAAAATGGGTCTACTAAAAAAAATGTACAACTAAAATAAACTTTATAAGAACGAACAGGATTCAAGATGATGATGTCAACCATGGGGGATGATTCACCATTTTTTGGGTAAAAACGTAAAAATATTAAAAGTAATAAAACTATTATTTCAACTTGTATTTTCAACTTATTTCCCTAAGGTTTTACTCAAATTTTGAGAAGGAACAGTCATTAGATGCAAAATTTAATTCCTCATCCAAGGGGTACCCATGTTGCATACTTTCGATAGATCCTACTACACAAAAAATGATAAATATATGAAAAATTATGATTGCAAACACATTTTTCACGTGTTTCTCATTTTTTGTGTAACAGGTTCCATCGAAAGTATGCAACATGGGTACTCATTGGATGAGTAATCAAATTTTGCATCCACATAGTGTTCCTACTCGAAATTTGAGTAAACCCATAGGGAGATAAGTTGAAAATATGAGTTGAAAACATAGTTTTTCCTTTTTTTCCCTCTAAAATTTGATGATGTAATCAAGTCTTATTTTATTATTTCCACTATTATTTTATAATTTCCTTAGGAGGCCCATTTTAGACCTGAAAATTTCTCTAATGTTATGAAAATTTGAAGAGCACTCGAGGATAATTAGTGTAGGCTTTTTTAGCAAAATTTAATAAAGTATATAATCCAACACCAACTGAGATAAAACCCCCTCTAGGACTGGCTTTTCTTCACTATTGAGATGGTTTCGATGTCAAGCTTTGCTATCATCTTAAGAAAAGTAATCCAACCACTTCTAAGGACAGGAAGAAAAATGTTGTTGGAGTGGAAGAAAATCTATTGAATAGGAAGGCCAAAATGAAAGTTGAGAAAAGAGGAACTAAATATGAGGCTTCATATTCATCATAAAACATGTTGGATGTCATGGTGAAAACAGTGGAAAAGTTGGTGGAGAGATTGACCTTTGAGAACAAATTTATTGGTAGAGATCAACAGGGCCCTCCTTCAATGAGAAGCCCAAATTTTTGGAGGCCTCGAGTGAAAATAAAGCAAAGAGAACAGTGCAATCACGGAGATCAACAACAAATCAGACCTCCTTTACAAGAGAATTTTGTTGAGGATTAAGAGACAACATAAGAGAATGATCAAATTCATTATTTCGGTGAAGAAGAGGATAGTGGATTTTTTGAAACAAGAAGAACGTGACTTGTTTTTTCAGCCACAAGAAGATATTATGCATATGCAATCATAGGAATACAAGCAGGAGTCCTAAAATGAAATCATGGAGGTGCATAGATAGTATAATTTGAGAAACAAAAAAGTTCTAGTAAATCCTCCAAAGAAAGGCCAAGATGATGCACCTATTTCTAGTCAGAACAAATTTGATCCTGCAAAAGAGATTCTTGAAAAGAGAGACACAATATCAAAGAGGTAGAGAAAGGTCATTGATCTTTTAGTTTAGAAATTTAGATATCTAAAATCAATATTTATATTCCATTTAATGAACTTATCAAGAATGATACATACAAAGGTCAAATTATCAAAGCACTAAATATTGGAGATGTGTCAGATACTGTTAACTTGAATGATGATCATCCTGAACTCCTATTTGGTCCAAAATTTGATGGAAATTCTCAAGATGGAGATGTCCCACCTTTCTATGTCAGATTGAATGTACATGTTTTGTTTTTTCTTAATGCGATCTTAGATGCAAGGGGACCACATAATTTAATGCCAAAGGTGATTATGGACAAGATTGGTTTAGACATCACAAGGCCTTATAATTTTTTTTTTCCTTTGATTCAAGCAAGGTGAAATTTTTGGGTTTGATAAAGTATTTGGTAGTATCTCTTACTCAAATTCCAGGAAAGAGTTTAGTGATTGACATTGTTGTTGCTGATATTCCCCCAAAATTTGGCATGCTTTTATCAAGGTCTTGGTCTGCAAAGCAGAAGAGTACTCTCCAAATGGTCATGTCTTATACGAGAATTCCTATTTTGGGACAAACAAGTATATTGTATAGAGAAAATTTGATAAAGTACATGGTAAGTGGAAACGAAAGGCCTAATAACCATCCTATTTATTTAGTGCTTTCTAATATGGATGATTTTATATTATATAATGATTGATGTTTGGGGAAAGACGGTTAAAATAGGGACATCATATCAGAGGAAAATGAAGGTAAATTGAAGGCAACAAAATCAGAACATAATGAAGATGAAGACGACCTTTCGAACATGGATTTTGATGGAGAAGTTAGTAAAGAGGGGTTGGAGCTGGTGTGTGGAAAATGAGCCCAAAGGTGGACAAGTCAAGGTTATGCTCTTACAAATTAGCATTTGACTGCACCAACAATGTAGCAGAGTATGATGCACTAATTTTGGGATTGTGCACTTTGAAATATTTGGGAGCTGTTGAAGGCCCCGAAAATCGGGTCAACAATAAGGGGGATACCCGCTTGGTCCAGACCTTGGTTGGCAGCTCCTTATCTGTTTGGTATAACGGGTCCGACTGGGGATATGGGACTAGTTTCCCAATTTAGTGTGTGTGTGTGAGAAAGATGGGTAATTCTGTTCTAAATGGAATGCTTCTATCCTAATTCTAATCTAATGCTATGCTATTGTATTCTAATAAACAGAAAAACATCAAAATTTATGCTAATCCGTGGTGTGATATTTCTTCTATGCGATCTAAAAAGATTTCAAGCAATAACTGGTAATAAAGATCATTCAGCTATTATAAGAAACGAATTCACTAAATATGAACTACTTCGTATAAGAAGTTAGATGAAACAGTTGTGAAAACTTATCGCATAAATGAGTTATTCATACACTAAACACAAACAAATGGTTATCACTATACGAAAGTACCAAATGATAACTCAGGCATCCATGCTGTAATATATAAACAACTGAAAATTGAATATCACTTTAACACATAAGAAAAAATGGTTAAGAGATAAAAGTACCATTTATAACTAGTCCTACTCATGAGGTTCAAGCGACAATTGATTTATCTCTCCTTGATTTAACATCCACTAAGAGTACAAAAGTGGAACATCAGTAGTAGATATCAAATGCAAATATCAAATAAACCCTGTTCCATTCATTCACCAAAACCTCCTCTGAGGGTGCAAAAGTGCATGTTCTGAGGACAAGTTTTTGATAAATTTCTGGACCCTTATGTAAATGCATGAGAAGGGTTCAAATACTACTAACTAAATAACTTATTTACAGAAATTGAGGATTCGGTTTAAATGACTGTCCACTTTCTAAGCAAAACTATTTCTAAAATTAAATCTAATATCTAAGTATTTCTAAATTTTCTCCTTAATGTTGCAAGCATTCAGTATTTTCCTGAGTGGAGTCGGCTGGCTGTCTTCCGTCTTTGGTTGAGTTAAGCAAACAAAATCGGTAAGAGCTGGCATTATCCTCTCAGTAAAATTGATGATATATTTGAGAGTCATCTAATGACTACGTGCCATTACCATGTATCCCTGGTAAAAATCCCATTTCAACCTGGTTAACCCTTGGACTGCTTCAGCTTTTCCTTTAGTTTTCTGATTCCATTTTGTTTCTATCACTACTTTCTTGCAATTTTTGGGGCTTGCAGGTGACTGAGTAATTAGGAGCCTTCCTTTTCGAGCAAGTTTTCTCAGTGATGCACGATTAGCTCTTCGGAAAATGCCTCTGTTTCTTGATCCGGGCTTCCCTAATGTGTTTTTCGCTTCTTGCGCCTTTCTCTCATTGGGTATAAAGCTCAAAACTTGTAAAAATAGTGATTCCCTGAGCTCTTGAACCTGAGCATTAAACTGTCTGTTTCTGTTATCAACATCGTTCAGTACCCATTCAACCATCACTGTATATGAGAAATTTGTGATGGATGCCTCAGAAGACTTTTGTGGCTCTTTTTGTCCCTTAAGTGGATTAGGTGTGCCTTCCAAAATGGACATTGGAGTGCTACCTTTCCTCCTCATAGTTTTCTGCATACTGCCTTGTATAACGCTTTGTACTTTGTTCTTGCAGTTTACATTTGAGGTGGAAGTAATGATAAAAAATAATGGCAAGAAAACTTTAGATGCCGAAGATATGCAAAACATGCCACCTTACATGAACTAGTTCTTTGAAAAACACAACACCATACTTCATTAACAACTGGCACCAACTCATAAATTCGCATTAAAATGCATGACCAGTTCTTGGCTTAGAAAAAGTTTTCTTGAATAATGAGTCAAAACCAAGTGCGATGAAGAGGTCCTGCGATTTTGCTTTGCGATATCACAGATCATTGTATCGCATTATCACAATTTCATCGTGTTGTTCTATCGCAAGGTCGCAGTATTGCAATATCGCAACATCGCAACTTCGCAGTATCACAATATCGCAATATCACAGATTGCTTAATTGTTATAATACTTATGTGTAATTCATGTGATTTTTGCGATGCGCGATATGCGATATCGCATATCGGTGATTTTAAAGTTTTTTCAAGGTGAGTGTTTCTTTAATTCATGCGATGCGATGAAGTTTCGCGTCGCAATATTGCGTTTTTTATCATTTTAGCTCATTAGATGGTACCCTATCATTCTTTGCGCGATGCGATATCTCTTAAGGGGTGAATTTTTTTTCTTTATTATGAAACTTAGGTTTTTAGATTCTTCAAAGGTATTTTCCTAAGTCCATCATGTTGTGAGTTTTATCTAAAAGGAAATATAACACTAATTGATTTTTTAGATTTTTTACTGAGGGTACCCACTTATTTAGTATTAGAAATAACACTTCGTAAGGAGGGGGGTTGTTGGTGGCCACAACAATTGGCAATTCACTTGGAAGAACAAGTTATCTCTGTGTTTCTATTGAATTTTTTCAGCTTCCAAAACTGAATTTTTTTTAGAAAATTAAACTTTATTATGGAAAGATAAAGTACATTATGCTCTAACCTGTCAATGACATTTTGTTTCAGCTATTTTCAACTTTGATTATTTGCTCCCTCAAGTTAGTCCTTGTGTTTAGATCAGTCATTACTTGGTCTGTAAAGATAAAACAAAGTCTTCTTTGTAAACCGGTTTTAAATATGCTCATTTGTCGTAGGTAGAGCCTCTGCTGCCAACAAGCATTTATAGCCTCGACAGAGTTACCTGTTACCCAACAATAATCCTGTATCCTACTTAAAGAAACCTACAACTCTCAAAGAAGAATCCACATCCACACTTATTGCTTTGATTTTCTTTTTATTCTTAAAGAACAATGTCTTGGTTTGATAGCCAATTTATGACACAACCATTCACTCGATTTATAACTTTGCTGAACAGGCTGGCTCGTGATGCTTGCCTCTTGATTGTAACAATCTTGAGTCATTGCCCTGTTGTGGTATGCAGTATTTGGAAAATTCAACAATTTATAATATCTGTGATTATGATAAGCCGGCTCGTGATGAGACCTCTCATTCTTCAAGATGAAGTGTATCCTTGGATTGTTCCTCTGAAAGTTGTGATTTCCTTAGTAGGGAGGAAGTCATTGTTTCCTTAAGATAGCTCTGGACGACAATAGTAGAGTTTTTGGAAATAGCTGTTCTACAGAGAATCTTTATTTTGTTATTGATACCTTTCATTGCACTGATATAAAACAATTTCTTCACTAAAGGTTGCTTTCATCAAACTTTATGAAGTTGAAACTAGTATCATATCTAGGTTAGAGTCTTTAACTATATCTTTCAATAATAAAGATCAATTTTCCAAAAGATTTGCTATTTATACAAGCGAAAAATCAAAATCTGAAAGAGGATTGGTATCTTATTCGTAAATGCCTAATGTAATCATTCACAACTGGTTTTATTATGAAAAGGAAGACAATTACTCTACAAAATAGAAGAATAATCTTCTATGGAAAATATTTCTTGAGAATTTGTCCGTTAATAGGCAAAGAGTCTCTTTTACCTGCTAAATCCTGTAACATAAACGTTGATGGACCTATGACTTCTACAATTTGAAAAGGACCAAGCCACATTCTTTGAAATTTTGTATGTTTCCCTTTCTCTTCATGAGCCTTATCCCATTTTAAAACTAAATCTCCAATCTGAAAATCTTTTCTGGTCATTATGTTTGGATCAAAAGAGGATTTTACTAGTGCTTGATGATGAGCATGGGTTTTGTTAGCCTGTTCTCGTTGTTCTTCTAATTTGATTATTTCCATTTGTCTTAGCTGTAAGGAGGAAGTTGGTACTTCATCAATGTATTTAACTAAAGACAAAGATGGAATTGCTAAATGAGTTGGAAGAACCACTTCTTTCCCAGAAACTAAATTAAAGCAAGAAGTGCCGATGGAAGCTTTTTGCGTTATTTAGTCTACCCACAAAGCATATATTAAAGACTTATGCCAATTTTTATGATTTTGGTCAACTGTTCTTTTAATAATCCTGATTAGGTTTTTATTTGTAGACTCAGCTAACCCATTTCCCTGTGGGTAATAATTGGCCGAATATTTAAGTTTGAATCCTCTTTTAAGTGCAAATTTAGTCATTGCATTTCTAGAAAAGTATGATGCATTATCAAACATTAAAGCGGAAGGCAATCCAAACTTGGTGATTATAAATTGATCTATGAACTCAATGATATTTTCAGCATTAGCTGTCTTGAGTGGAATTGCTTCTACCCACTTGGTCAAATAATCTGTCGCTGTAAGGATATATCTATGCTGCTTAGAAGAGTGAGGAACGATCTCACCTATTATGTCCAATCCCCATTTACTAAAAGGTTGCTCAATGTCAACTAGTTGTAGTGGCAAGGATGGCTTCTTTTGTCTCCCAACAGTAGTTTGGCAGATTTGACATTTCCTTATGTAACTGTGCAAGTCTTTGAATAATGTGGGCTAGTAATAGCTTGCGTGCAGTAGCATCTCCAGCATAGTGTCTGCCTGCTGGCCCATCGTGGAGTTCCTGCAAAAATTTTTCAGCTTCATATTTCTCAAGACATCTAAGGAGAACAAAATCATAATTTATTCTAAAAAGAATATCATTTATGAGCTGATATTGTTTGGCTTTCAACCTTAGCGCTCTTTTCTTAGTATGGTCGAGGTGTGAAGGAGCATATCCATTCTTAAGATAATAAATGATATCGACGTATAATGACTCAACATTGTTTAGGCTTACCTCACACATTTGTACCTCTGCAGATGGAATTTCAGAAATTCGCGACGCTCCAGCCAGCATTTTGCAAAAGCCTTGACCTTTTACAATGTTTGCTGGTTTGATTTCTATGTCATATTCTTGTAAGGCAGTAACCCAATTAGCCCTTTTCTCATCCACATCCAACTATACTAGAAGATTCCTTATCGCTAGAAACGGTACTATAAATTTCGTATGGGTTTTGAGTAGAAAAGGTCTGAAATATTTGATTGCTTTGAAAACAGCATAAGCCTGTTTCTCCACATCTGAATAATTTAATTCAACACCCTGTAAATTTGAACTGAAAAAAGCAATTGGGGCTTCTGCCTTTTCTTGATTCGCTTGAGTGAGTATCGTAGCATATGACCTATCTGAGGCAAATGTATATAAAACAAAAGGCTCTGAAAAATTTGGAGTTGCTAAAGATGGAGCATTAATAATAGTTTTCTTGATCAGGTTGAATGCTTTGCGTTCATCTTGGCCCCATTTAAAATTTGAGTTCTTTTTAATCATGGCTTGTAAAGGAGACATGATTCTTGAAAAATCTGGAACAAATCTCTTTACAAAGTTGATCTAACCAAGGAAAGATTGCATGGATTTTTGTTGTGAGGTAGGGATATTTCAGAAATCTCTTTGATTCTGTCGGAATCGATGTGAATTCTAGATTTTGACACTATGAATCCTAGAAGTTTCCCTTCACTTAATGCGAAAAAAAGATTTTTTTTTGGGTTAAGTGAAATTCCATACCTTAAACAACGTTGGAAGATTTGTTTTAAATCTCTAAGATGGTTGCTTCGTTTCTTGGAATACACGGTTATACATTCAAATAAATTACTACAGATTTATTGACTAAACCTTTGAATGCAATGTCCATGGCTCTCTGAAATGTGGCACCAACATTAATAAAACAAAATGGCATCTTTCGATATGCGTAGGTGCCTCATTTAGTTTTGAATGTGGTCTTTAATTGATCATCAGGATGTACCAAAACTTGATTGTATCCTGAAAATCCATCCAAGAAGGACATTAATTTTGAACCCGCCACTGCCTGCAATATTTGTTCCAGAGGTGGTAAAGGAAAATTATCCTTTTGGCAGGCCTTGTTAAGATTTCGAAAGTCAATGCAAATTCTAATATCTCCGTTTTTCTTTCTAACAGGTACCATATTGGAGACCCATTTAGAATGTCTGACGGGAAATATTATTTTGGCTTTCAATAACTTATTAAGTTCAGTTTTTATCTGATTTTCTAAATTGGGATGGATATTTCTCAATTTTTGTTGGATAGGTTTTTCATTATCGATCATTGGAATAGTATGTTGGATGATGGAAGTGTCGTATGTTTTGAGTTCATAACAGTTCCAAGCAAAACCATTTTTATACTGTCTCAAAAGATGAATATACGCTGATTTTTCTTCAGGGGCTAGGCCGAGGCCTTGATTAATGTTTTGTGGTTTGGCATCGGTTCCTAGGTTTACTAATTCGTAATTCAAAGTTGAACTTTGGAGTTTTGAATTGGTAGACCTTTTAAACCGATCTTTCAAATCGTACATGTCTTCTAACTTGACCACCGACTTAGGTATAGCATTGTTAGTGCTATCTTGTTGCAATTGTCGATCATGTTGGTCTTCGTCAATTATTTGATTGGAATAGGATCCTTCAAATGTGAGGAAATTCATGATATCAGGATCGTCGTTGAATATTCTCCAATTTGTGATGTTATCAGGAATAGAAGGTCTAAAGATTAATTCTATTAAGAATCTATCTGGACTAAAATCTTTTGAAGGAATGAGTTTAGAAGCTACGTTAGCTAAAAGGTCCACACTTGCATTTTGGAGCCTGGGAATTGATGAAATATTAAATGCTATAAAATGCTCAGTCAAATCTTGAACTAAAGATTGATAATGTTTTAAATGACCTGATAAGCAGTGTATAGTATTACGTACCTTCCTGACTACAATTTCAGAGTCTTCGAAAACTTGGAGGTACTTGACATCTAACCCGATTGCTTTGTACAACCCTTGGACTAAAGCCTCATATTCTACTGTATTGTTGGTGCAATCAAATTCAAGTCTGCATGTTAACATAATTTTATCTCCTTCTGGACTAATTAGCACGCATCCTGCTCCTGCTCCTTCGTTAGATTTAGAACCATCAAAAAATAATTTCCAAAACAAATATTTATTTACAGGACTATCTAAAAAATTGATACATTTTGAACTATCCGTTTGAGAAAAAATTTCGACTTGGGACAAAACAAAATGTTCTAAGTAAGGTGACGTATGAGCATTAAAATTGCTGAGGAAAGAATCTACTGAGTAATTTCCAATAATGCTATTGCTATATGCTACTGGTTCATTTCCCCCCTTTAGTTCCGTTACTATGTATTTCTGATGTAGTTCTCATTCAACTCTTATTTGATTTGGTTTACCATTGTAGGGTAGCCACATGTGCGACCAGTCAGTTGCGAAGTATCCATGAAGTTTTTCTGACCAATCCCTGCTAAGAATTAAGCCATAAAATTCTGGAATATCAACAACTAAAATGTCAATAACTTGACATACCTTTGGGTTAGATGACAGCCTTATGGTTACTTGATTTAGTTCGCCAATCACTTCGACTTGCGACCGATCTAGCTGAACTATGCGCACAACAGATTTCTATGGTTGAACTTTTAACTTGGTCCATATGGACTTTGGTAAAATATTCGATGAAGCACCAGGATCCACAAAGCAATTATGTACATTCTATTGAAAATTTCATAAGTAAGGAGAAACGGGGGAGTATGAGATCTCGATCTTCCTCTGATTAAAGCGATGTCAGTTGGATCAATCTTGTTGGTTGCATCAGTTGGAGGTCTTCCCATGTTATGGGAAGCTTGAGAAAGTACAATGGTAGGCAAAGGTGCAACTGGCATAGCATGTAGTTCTTTCAACATTATCTTTTTTTGATGCTTTAACTTGCTCAATTCATAAAGAGTGATATTGACCCTAGTCTTTTTAATGTCTTCTATAATATTGTACTCCATTTCATTTGAAATGATCAACGTTTTAGATGGAGTTGATGAATCTGTTTGGACTAGGTTGGTTTGAGTCGCTTTAGATGTCGTTTTCTTTGTTGTGACTTTATCCTTCGTTGCAGAGCTTGTGCTCTTTGGCTTGGGGATAGTTTGGGGAGGATCAAGCTGATTTCTACTTCGTGTTCTAACCGGGAATACTTCTTGATCTTCTTCGTGTGGGAGGATGAAATCCCACATTCCTTGTAATTCTACAACTTCTTCTTCATCGGTTTGCCCTTCAGTGGCAATTTCCTCTTCCTCTTCTTCGGATTCAGCACTTGAAATAGCATTGGGAGGCTTTGAATCCGTTGAAGGGCTTCTTTTAAAAGCACTGTAGGGATTTTTTGAAGAAGTTTTTGCTACTTTCTTTTTGATGTTGACCATTTCATTGGACATGGTCTTCAGAACTTTTTGCAATCCTTCCAAATCGAATGGATCTTTTGCTTGTTTCTTCTTGGAATCTTCTTTGAAGGTGACTTTCTTGGATTTCCATTCCTCTATTGCGGATTTCTTCTTTAGGGCTATTATATGTTTCTCTAATGCTATCACTTCTTTCATGTTTCTGGCTAAGGTTGTTTTATTAGCCCTGTCCACGAAGATTGCTATGTTCGATGGTAAAGCAGTGATATACCATTCACTTCGCACTTCTTCACTAGGATAAGAAGCAGTAGGAATTTTGTTTAAGATTTTATTGAACCGTAAATTTAAATCTTTGATAGGTTCTCTTGATTCGGCCCTAAGGTTGGATAGGTCATTGATTAGCGTTGTCGTAGACCTGTCATCACCAAACTTGGTCAGGAATTGTTCTTGGAAGATGTCCCAACTAGCGATAGATCCAGAGGGTAATGAGAAATACCATGATCTGGCTGTTCCTTGCAGAGTATAAGGAAAAAGTCGAACAACAACATATTCGTTAGTAACCCCATTGAGATTAATGGATAGCATAAAATTGTTTATATGCTCTTCTGCTAGCATGCCTGCCTCAGGATTAAACTTAGGCAGCCATTTCTCAAGATGGGCCTGTATTTGACTCAAGGGTGCAGGCATTAAGACTACCCCAGGGTTGTTCCATGGAGTTTGGGCCATCGATGATTTACTAACAGAGGAAAGTGCAGAAGATGATCCCTGCGGTTGGGAAGATGAAGATATTACGATTGCAGATGATTTAGGAGGAGCTGTGAGGGTTCCAGTTGGTGGATGAATGATGATCTGAAGTGGAGGAGTGGATGGCTGACTTTGTGGTGAAGAGGTTGAGATGGATGATGATGATGAAAGAGTCTCACTATCAGACTCTTTAGGTGATTTCCTTGCTCTTTTTCTTCTGGGTAGAGGTAATTCGATTGGTTGAATGCCAAACTTTTCACTCTTTAATCTGGTCAGGGGATGAGCAGGGTTATATTGTGAAGTCACACTGCCTTGAGATTTATCAGATCTTTGAGGAGAAATAGAAAATCGTTGAAGTTTGTGAATCAGAGATTCGACTTCAGGAGGTTCGATAGTAGATTGTTCTGAAATGTCAGGGTTTGTAGCAGTGGTTGATGCTCCAGCGACTTCCAACTCTGGGTTTAAGTGTAATGGAGAAGTCGGGGGAGATGGTGAGGGCGATTTACACTCAGAATGGTATTTAGATTTAGATTTACTTGCCATTCATAGTTCAGGCCCTCCTTCTAGCGCCAAATATGTTGAAGCCCCGAAAATCGTGTCTACAATAAGGGGGATACCTGCCCGGTCCGGACCTTGGTTGGCAGCTCCTTATCCGTTTGGTATAGCAGGTCCGATTAGGGATATGGGACCATTTTCCCGATTCATGAGTGTGTGTGTGTGTGTGTAGAATTTGATGTTTCTGATCTAATGGTTCCTAATTAAGATATTTTAATTCTAATTTTAATCTAATACTATGCTACTATATTCTAATAAGCAGAAAACATCTAAGCCTATACTAACCCAGGGTGTAATTATTCTATTATGCGATCTAAAAAGATTTCAAACAACAACTGGTAATAAATATCATTCAAATTTTATGAGAAAATAATTCAATAAAGATGAACCACTTCGTATAAAAAGTTAGACGAAACAGTTGTGAAAAGCATATCGTGTAATGAGCTATTCATACATTAAGCATAAATAAATAGCTATCACCATACAAAAGTGCCAAATGACAACTCAGGCATTCATGTATTAATATATAAACAACTAAAACTAAATATCACTTTAACACATAAGCAGAAATGGTTAAGAGATAAAAGTACCATTTATAACTAGTTGTACTCATGAGCTTCAAGCGACGATGATTTATCTCTCCTTGATCTAACATCCACTAAGAGTACAGAAGTGCAACATCAGTAGCAGATATTAAATTCAAACATTAACAAATCTTGTTCCATTCATTCATCAAAACCTCCTCGGAGGGTGCAAAAGTGCATGTTCTGAGGACAAGTTTTTGATAAATTTCTGGACCCTTCTCTAAATGCATGAGAAGGGTTTAAATACTACTAACTAAAACTAAAAATAAATTATTACAAAAATTCAAGATGCGATTTAAATGACCGTCCTTTTTCTAAGAAAAAATAAAATAAAATAAAACTATTTCTAAAATTAAATCTAACATCTAACTATTTCTATATTCGCTCCTTAATATTGCAAGCATTCAACATTGCCTGAGAAGAGTCGGTCGACCGACTTCAGCTTATAATTGTGCTGAGAGAATGAAATT
Source organism: Pinus taeda (assembly GCA_000404065.3). Classification (NCBI taxonomy): domain Eukaryota; kingdom Viridiplantae; phylum Streptophyta; class Pinopsida; order Pinales; family Pinaceae; genus Pinus; species Pinus taeda. Next base: position 11,320 of record APFE030273724.1, on the reverse strand, counting down.
AGCAATATTTGGAACCATCTTTTCGGCATAATTGATGACGTATTTGGGAATCATCCGCTGACTATGTGACTTTACCATGTATGCCCAGTATTATTCCCAATTTAACTTGATTAACCCTGAAATTGCTTCTACCTTTTCTTTAGCTTTCTATTTCTAGCTTCGCCTCTTGCAATTTTTTGGGGTTTGTAGGTAACTGAGCAATTGGAAGCTTTCCTTTTTGAGAAATTTTCTCAACGATGCGCGATTAGTGCTAGGCGCTAATCGCGCATCGGAAACTGCCTCTGTTTCTTGATTTGGGCTTCCTTGATGCGTTTTTCGCCTTTTGCGCCTTTTGGGAGATATAAAGCTCAAACTTTGTGAAGAAAATGATTCCGTAAGCTCTTGACCTGAGTCTTAAATTGTTCATCTCTGTCATCAACACTGTCCGTGTATGTGAGAATTTGGGGCCTTGCTACTATTCAGTGCAAGAATGAATGAGCTAACTCTATAACTGATGTTTCAGCCGACCTTGATGGGCCTGTAGTAGCCGCAAATCCCATTACCTTAGGATTCTCTTCCCCAAGTAGATTAGGTGTGCCTTCCCAAATGGAAATTGGACTCCTACCTTTCTTCCTCATAGTATCCTGCATACTGTCTTGTACAACCTTTTGTTCTTCGTTCCTGCAGTTTACAAATGAGGTGAAAGTAATGATAAAAATAATGACAGGAAAGCTTTAAATGCCAAAGATGTGAAAAAACATGCCACCTTATGTGAACTGGCTCTTCGATAAATACAAAACCATATTTTATTAACAACTGGCATATAACTCATTAATTAACATTAAAGCGCATGACCAACTCTTGGTTTATGGAAAAAGCTTTTTCTTGAATATTGAGCCAAGAAAATCTGCGATGGAATGATTCTGCGATTTGCATCGCAGTATCGCAGATCGCAGCATTGCATTATCGATATATCGCTGCATCGTTGTATCACATTATCGCTGCATTAGAGCTTGATCGCAGCATCGCAATATCGCTAGATCGCAAGATCACAATATCGCATATTCCAAGATCGCTATGTGTATTTATGCGATTTTGCGATATGCGATATGCAATATCGCATATTAGTGATTTTAAGGTTTTTCAACATGAGTGCTCATTGATGTATGCGATGCGATGGGGTTTCGCATCGCAATCTCACATTTTTTTAAAATTTTAGCTCATCAGAAGGCATCGTATCATTCTTTGCGCGATGCGATATTTCTTAAGGGATGACTTTACTTTCTTCATCATGAAACTTAAGATTTTTAGATTTTTTAAAGGTATTTTCCTAAGTTCATGATGGCAAACTTTATCCAAAAAGAAATATAAGCACTAATTGATTTTTTTTTAATTTTTTGACTAAGGGTCCCCACTTATTTAGTATTAGCAATAACACTATATAAGGAGGGGGGTTGTTGGTGGCCACAACACGATCCTAAAAAAAACATACGATACATAAAAATATTATAAAAGCTAATAAGTATTCCTTTTGTTATCTTCTACATCTCTAGAGTCCGTTTTCTTTATCTAACTCTCAACTCTCATAAAGTGATATGCCTAAACATAAGAAATTGTTGGCATGTTAACTTTATGCAAGTTATTTCCAGTTTATTCCTTCTTGTCATTCTCAAAGAATTTAGTATAAGGTATTTCATTTGCATAAATCCCATAGGCATCTTCCCATCTTTTTATGTAGGATGTGTCTTCCCTTGTGCACAACATAGAGCACTTTCAAACTACTTAGGCAGAATCTCAATTTATGATCCATAAATTCTACATTAAGCACATAACCAATCAACAACTTGAACAAGTGCTTGGAGCACTCAATGCAAGTTAAATTTCTTGTTCAACCTATTTTCTTCTCCAAAATTTGGAAGGTTTCCTAAATATATTATGTTCTTTGACTTTCTTAGGAGCCCACTTCATGCCACTTCTGCAGTCTCATGTTGTATGCCCAAAATTGTGACATTGAAGCAACTAAGCTCTAATTTCTATTGTCATAGTCATTAGGGATTATGTCTTGTCTAGTTTCAAGCTTACTTCTAAAGTTTTGATGATAACCTTTACAATCATTCTTGTAGTGTGTTGTGCAATCTCTAGCTTTATGGCCCGAATAAACACATAAATAACAATAACCAAAGAATATGGTCTTATACTTGGATTAAAAGACTTTCATTGATGGTTTTTTGGAATTTCTTTTCCTTATGTTGGGTGTGGAGCTTGATTATCTTCTTTATTCATAGGTATCACCGCATTGGACCCCAGTTATTAATGCGGCAGCAATGTCGTCCGTAATATTTTTGCTGCAAGGGGGATCGAGGGGGGGAGATTGTGATCTTTGGGAGCCCCCCCCCCCCTTGTGGGGGATCGGGGGCAACGGCCCCAAAGCTAAAAATAGATGTAAAATTGCCTTCTAAAATGTTGTAATTTCGTAGTAAATCTAGTCTATTCATTGGGCAGAGATCTGACGGTAGAAGTTATGTTTAATTTAGGGGTATTTTACCTAGAAGGCAACCCCTCACTATATATGAGGGAATTGTATTGCGTCTATGTAAATCTGTATTCTCAGTGATAAAGAGAGAGGAGATTGTGTGAGAGCAAAGATGGTACTACAACAGATCTGTTGTAGTTTGTATCTCTTCAGTTTGTTGGATAATATAAAAGGAAGGACTGACTGTTTCTCTATGGACGTAGCCCAAATTGGGTGAACCAGGAATATCCGTGTCTCTCTTGTTTTATGTGTTTATATTTCTGCAATATATTTTATGTGTTCCATTTCTTTGTAATATATAATTTTCTAACAATTGGTATCAAAGCCGAAGGTCTATTTGGCTGATAAACTTGGAGGAGAGAAGGGTTCCTAGTTCAAGTGGGAGTAATGGCAGAAGATGGTAGATTTAGGGTCAAAAATTTAACGGCCAAAACTACCAGATATGGAAGATGCAGATGGAAGATTATTTGTACCAGAAAGATCTGTACCAACCATTGAGTGAAAATACAAAGAAGCCGACAAGTATGATAGACACACAATGGGATATTCTCAATAGAAAGGCACTTGGAACAATATGGTTGTGCCTAGCAGCGTCGATAGCCTTTAATATTTCAAAGGAAATGACAACATAGGGTTTAATTTCGACATTGGCCAAACTATATGAAAAACCCTCGGCCTCAAATAAGGTATTTATTATGAAGCGTTTATTTAATATGAAGATGTCAGAAGGTGGATTTGTTGCTGATCATTTAAATGAATTTAATATAGTTACCAGTTTGTTAAGTTCTGTAAGGGTAAATTTTGATGATGAAGTTAGGGCTCTGTTATTTCTGTGCTCATTTCTAGAAAGTTGGAATGATTTAGTTATGGCCATTAGTAACTCTGTCTCTAGATCTAGTACTTTAAAGTTTGATGATGTTGTCGGTGCAATCCTTAGCGAGGAAATGCAACAGAAAGCTCCGCTGAGACATCAGGTAATGCTTTGATTGCAAAGACTAGGGGAAGAAAAATGGAAAGAGGAAAGAGCCCAGGATATCACACTAAGTCAAGGAAAGGCAGATCCAAGTCCATATCGGGGATAGTGTGTTGGAAATGTGGGAAGAAAGGACACATGAAGAAAGGCTGCAAGTCTCGGAAGGGAAAAGAAGGAGACATGGAGCAAGAAAACAATCATGAAGAGAATGTGACAGGTGATGTGTTGCAAGATGCTTTTATTCTTTCATTAGAAAATATTATTGATGCCTGGGTAGTAGATTCAGGGGCCTCATTCCATGCCACACCTGATAGGAAACTTTTTCATGGTTATTTTCAAGGAGATTTTGGACAGGTACCTAGTAAAATCATTGGAATGGGTACAATTTTCATATAACATCGGAATGGAAATCAATGGATATTGAAGGAGGTAATTCATGTTCTAGATCTGAAGAAAAATCTAATTTCAACAAGGTAGTTCGGAGGTGAAGGCTGTGTAACTACTTTTACAGATAAAACCTGGAAGGTCACTAAAGGATCCCTGGTAATAGAAAAAGGAGAAAAGGTTGGTACATTGTATTTATGCAATGGTATTTATAATTCTGTTAATGCTTTAACCTCTATAGGAGAAGATACAACATTGTGGCATCATAGGCTTGGGCATATGAGTGAGAAGGGGATGCAGATTCTTCACTCAAGAAATTTGTTTCTAGGTTTGAAGCATGTTGATTTAAAATTATGTGAGAATTATATTTATGGAAAACAGAAAAGAGTCAGATTCCTTAGAGTTGGGAAAGAAATGAAGAGCGAAAAATTAGAGCTTGTGCATACAAATGTATGGGGACCTGCTCAGGTATCATCTCTTAGTGGTTCTCAATATTATGTTACTTTTATTAATGATGCAACCAGAAAACCTGGATTTATTGTATTCAAAATAAATCTGATGTATTTGATATGTTCAAGAAATGGAAAGCTTTGTTTGAAAATGAGACAGGAAAAAGTTTGAAGCGTCTCAGATCAGATAATGGAGGTGAATATTGCATCAAAGAGTTTGATAGGTACTCTTCATAGAATGGAATTCACACAGAGAAGATAGTTCCAGGAACACCACAAGAAAATGGTGTGTCTGAAAGGATGAACAAGACAATTATGGAGCGTGCAAGGTGCATGAGATTGCATGCAAGATTTCCTTTACAATTTTGGGTAGATGCTGTAGATACTTTTGTTTATCTAACAAACAGAGGGCCTTCAAGTTCCTTGGATGGTGGTATTCTAGAGGAGGCATGGATAGGTAAAAAGGTGAACTACTCATTTTAAAAGAGTTTTGGTTGTGAAGCCTTTGTCCAAATTAATAAAGAAAATAGAACAAAGCTTGAGGCAAAATAAAGAAATGTACCTTTATTGGATATGGTGTTAATGATTTTGGTTATTGCTTTTATGATTATGAAAAAAACAAATCATTAGGAGCAGAGATGCCATATTCAATGAAAATGTTTTGTATAAGGATCAGTTGCAGGAAAAGAAACAAGAAAAAGAAAACAGAGAATACACAGTGCTTGATGAGATCACCAAAAAAGTGAAGGTGCTTGAAAATCATAATGATCAACAACCAGAACAACAATAACAACCACAACAACAACAAGCACCTCAAACGCCTGAAAGTGGTGTTAGAAGATCTACCAGGATAAGTAGACCCCTTGAATGATACTCTCCTTCATTATATTATGTATTCTTGACTAATTCTGGTGAACCAGAATATTATGAAGAAGTAGTGCAGGTAGAAACCAGGAAGAAGTGGGAGAAAGCCATGAAAGAAGAGATGGAATCCTTAGAACATAACCAAACTTGGGACTTAGTCAGGTCGCCTGCAGGTAAAACAACATTGCAGAATAAATGGGTTTATAGGTTGAAGGAAGAAGATGGAGGTAGAAAAAGGTATAAAGCTAGACTTGTGGTGAAGGGGTCTACTAGAAAAAGGGTATAGA
>APFE030273722.1:0-77668 GCA_000404065.3 Pinus taeda | reverse complement strand
TAGTCCCCTTGGGACAACTAACCAAGAAGTTTAAAAGGCTTCTCCCCTTTTGGTCAGTCCAACCATCTGACATAACAGTGCATCCTGTTTTTGCCCATGATGCCTTAAAATCCTCCAATCTTTGGGTGCAGTCACGCTTTTGATTTTGAAGAATCCGGCCTCTGAAATCATGATAAGAAGGGATTTTGTACCCCGGGCCAACACTGGCAATAGCATCAACAGCAGGTTGGAAAAAAGGATTATTCCTTACGATGTTGAAAGGAATATCACTCCAGAGGAGAAATTTTGCTAGCAAGTTGTCAGCTTTTTCTTTCTCGTTTCTTTTTAGCATTGAACCAATAGATGGCTGTGAACCAGGTGTGGTTCGAGGAACAAAAAATGATGATGCAGCTATCGGATTGATTGATGCTGCAGTAGAACCAGCACCACTTCCTTCAGCGGACCTTCTTAGTTGCCTTTTCACTTCTTCTTTGGCATCTTTAGTCTGCTCTAATTCTTCCAGTGCTCTCGTGGCTTGTAGGATAAGTTCAGTAGTTGTATTTGGACAAGGCCCCACATCACGTCCAGGGATTCGTGCAAGGTGAAACTTCAACCTATACACCCCCCCTTGTATTTCCTTTCCACACAACTTGCAATTCAATTTGTGTCTATCATTCGGACTTGCAGGCTCACCATAATCCCAGAAAGGATCCAATTTCCTTGGCATGTTTGTTTTTTAGCTTTGAAGTTGCAAACCTATGGGAAAAAATTAAAATTAATAAGGATTAGGAAATATGAATTTAGGATTACAATTTAGCATTTGCCATTTACAAAATTACAAGCTACAAATATCTAGAATGATAGAATCCAAACTTCCAAACCCAAGTTACCCAACCAAATGGCAAGCAAATGCCAAAAACAATGGAAAAACATAAACAATGTTTAAAAAACATGAAAACAAAAAAAAAAATTGGTTCCCATAGCCATACCAAGCTACCCATCCCAAATCAATGAAGAAATACAAACAATTCTTTAAACACAATGAAAACAAACAAAAAATGGTGCCCATATGAAGTTTTTCAACAAAAAAAAATTAAAAACATAGAAAAACATTGTTTTGAAACAATGAAAACTAAAAAAAAACAACCTACATACCGTTTCTACGGTGAAAATGGCGATCTCCTCTCGAAATAGTGAGCGTAGACCCTTTGAATCGGCAAAATCGCCCTCCAAACCCTCTCTCCCAGCTCTTCTTCTCTTCCTCCGCGCGCTGCTGTCCAAATGGGCAAAATAAAATTCGTTTTTCCCTTATAAAACCCGCTGCCCGCGCCCCTGCCGCTTTTTACCGAAAAAATCGGCAAAAAAAAATTTCCGCGATTTTTTCCCTTAAAAATCGCGATTTAATCGCCAAGGGGAAAAAATCGCAATTTTTTCAAAAACGCGTGATTAAATCGCGATTTTCACAACACTGGGATAGATACCCCAACATATTTTGGTCTGGGTGTTTGGTTCATACAATGAACCTTTTGATGCATGATATTATTAAAAATAAACAACCTCAATATAAATGGTTTGCTGATTTGTACAAGACAGGCAAGAGATTGATAAAATTTATTACAAATCGTAGCAATGCCCATGGGCTTTTCCGCAATCACTCAAGTTTGGACCTATTGAAGATTGTGAAGACTAGATTTGCTAGCTATTACCTCACCTTCAAGCGACTTTTGAAGGTAAGAGAGTTATTGGCTAGCATGGTATCAAGCAATGTTGTACGAAGCGAGGTCGAAACGGGGACGTTTTTTGGAAGTGGCAACGCGGAAGCGTCAGTTTCCAAAAATATAGGAAGCGAAGCATCTTGGAAGCGTCTACTATATATATATATATATATTTATATTTTTTTACATTTATATTCAAAACAAACATCCCAAATACAAAATTAGTTGTAGAAGACATGAAAACATGCATATTTTTACGTAAATCAAGTAGATATGGCATCCATGATTCCATTGTACATCAATGATTAATTATTCGAGCATCAACCATCTATATTCTAGCAATTACAAACATACATCAAATTTTTAAGCATATTAAAAAACGTAAAACATTTAAGCATATTATGAAACATAAAACATAGAGCATATTATGATTTATCTAGCAAGTGAGCAACTGTCAACATTTTTCATGTCCAAAATTCAAATAATAATGTTTACAAAATAGGTCACTTGGTCACCACCAAGACAAAAAGGTTCAAATTCACAACAAGCCTACAACTCTAATGAATAATCTATGACAAAAGTAGTAAATTGTGAATATATCTACTAACCTCTTGTCCTTCCACCACAAAGAGAACGTGGCACTGAAACTGATGAAGAAGATGATGCCTATGGAAGTTGTGGCACTGAAACTGATGAAGACGAACCCCTTGTTGTTGGTGTTGAACCATGGAACCTGAGAATCAAGGGACCAGATGGGGGTGGCATCTCAATTTGATCACCACCCTCCTAGAATCGCTCAAAAAATTCATACCAAAAAAAACCACTAGTTAACAAAAAAAATTAAAAACAGGAATTAGAGAAATGCTTTATAAGCAAAATTCATACCACTATGGATATACCTGGATAAGAGCATCCTCTAATTGCTCTAATCACAACACTCCATCCTCCAAATTGGGCTCCTCTAGATTCTTGTCCCAAACCTTCTTTATTAGTATTTACATCACCACAGTAATGGGACAACAATCGCAAGTTGTGATGAACATAAACCAAGCTCTCTGCTCGGTCTAAACTCAACCTGTTCCTTTTAACACTGTGGATGAAAGAATAAGAGGTCTAGCCTCCAACACCTCTCTGCAGAAGAAGTGTTTGCCAATTGTGATAGCACCCGCAATGCCAAAGCCTGTAGAAGTGGAATAACACCTCCACACATGTTCCACCACTCGACAAGAAAAAGTCTCTCGATCTCTAATTTCATGTATGCTCCCAAATGGGCCAGTGTTAAGCATATAGTTGCTCAATTGTCTCCGTACGAAACGTGTTTCGGAAAAAATCGAAACACGTTTCGAAAAACCCAAAACACGGATTGGGAAAACCGAAATGCGGATCAGAAAAAATCGAAATGCAGATCGGGCCGTATGTTCTGAAATGGTAGGAACCATATTTTTCAGCCTGATCCGCGTTTCGGTTTTTCCGAAACGCGTTTTGGAGGGCGGATCACCCATGGATCCCAACAGATTGTGCATCGGGCTTTTGATCCAGGGGGGGCGTTTCCTGCAACACTGGTATCAAGTCAACACTGGTAGGTATTAAAGGATAGGGCTCCAATTGCAATTGACAGGCAAGGTTTTGAACAAGTGGAAGAAACTACTCTTGATGGTCTATTTTGGGCATGTGTGAGAGAAGTTTTACCATTCACCAAGCCCATTTATACCATGATTCATTTTGCAGATACAGATAAACCGATGATTGGGGAGGTGTATGGCATATGGATAACACGCTGGGGCAAATAAAAGATATTGTTTAGGAAAAAGATTCCAACTTGTATGATATGATTCGTGATTTTTTATTTGCAAGGTGGAATAAACTTAATGTTCCACTACATCCTTTGACATATACTGTGAAAACTTCTAAATCTAACAAATCAGAACTCCTGTTGTAGAAAACTGATTTGCATTACCTACTTGTGTTCTTCATTTTAACAAGTTATTTTTAGAATTATTCAGAAAATATTAATGCAAATACACTGCAGCCTGCACCAATATACAAATCAAGTACTGAAAAATAAATGAGACAACCAAACAAATGACACACTTATTTTTGGACTAAACGTCCCCGGAAAAACCCAGTGTGGGAAAACCGTTGCAGCAGATATGAGGGTTTTATTATTATGCAGATTTTTGAATACAACTAGGGTGCCAAATATGGCTCACCCAACAGAGAATAAACCTGGCAGAAGTACCTCTATCTGGAGACAGATATTTTGGCGGATCCAACAACTAGATGAACAAACCCCATAGGTGACTATGTTGTCCCCAGTGTTGTGCAGCGATGGTTTCTCCCAGCTCTGCGCTGGGACTGCATCACCTCCTCTAGGAGCTGCGTGAGCCTCCCGGTGAGCCTTCCTGGCTCAGAAATCGATCTACTGAATTGATGCCCAATTTGCCTCACAGAAATCCCATCGCTGCCTGTACGTGACTGCATCCGCCATCAACCCTCCACCCTCTGCGTCACCCTTCTGGAATTGCATTGTCTCTCCCGGGTGCTGCGTTGCCTCTCTGTTATGTATTCTTGGCCTTGGACGAAAGGCCCGCTGGGCCGCTGCTGAACTGCCCCTCTCTGCACTAGAAGCTTACTCCGAAATTCTCAATGAACCACACCCCAAAATTTCGATCTAGCACAAGTGTTGCTCTCCCTGTGTGTGTTCTTCAACTGATCCCAAGCCTTCCTTTATACTTTTCCTGTTGAGAAATCAACGACTATGATCTAATCTCTAATCAATGGCTAAGATTAAATTAGACTTGATCCTCGTCACTTAGAAGCTTCTCACCCATATTTACATTAAATCACTTTAATTATTTTAATTTCCTAAGTTTTAACTTAGGCACCATTAAAAATAATTAATTATTTGAATAACATGCACTTTGGGTGGAATTTCTCCAAACCCAAGTTGTAGGAAACGTTGCCCAGAGGTCCGTTTCCGGCCGGAAACGAAACGGAAACGAGGAAACTCGTACCATACGGCCTGGAAACTCGTTTCCGACCGTATTGGCCCGTTTCACGCTGAGGAAAAGTGGCCAGTATAGTGGGAAACGAGTTTTCAGGCCGTACGACGGAGTTTCTAGTTAACACTTTACGTTTTCTTTTATTTTTACTTTTATTTTTTTGCTTCTAATTTTTTATTGGGTGACTAAAATATCTTCTGGATGCTTCTAGATGCCTCTCTCAAGTTATAAAAAGATTTTTTTTTTTGAGTGGGGCAGCCTAATGTTCAAGCCTATGGCCCTAGTGTTGATATGCAATTCATGGTAATGTTAAATTCTTGAAGTAAAAGTGACATTCCCCTTTATCTTTCATTTTCATCCTTTTAAATTTTTAACATTACCATGAAATGACTTAGGATGTTTAAGAGTGGTTTCGTCCTCATTGGATTTCATATGGAGAAAGTAGAGTTTTAGATCTCACTCAAAATCCAGCAGAGTTATATGTTTTTCAAGATTTCAGGATTGGGGGGATTGCAATGTTTCCATTGTATTTTGTCATGTACTAGGGTATGGAACTTGTATTTAATCAAGAGAACCAAGCCCTCTATGCAGGGGAGACTCCCAATAATCAGAGCACCTAGGGTACTAGGGTATGGAACTTGTATTTAAGCAAGAGCACTAAGGTCATTCGACTATGTAAGAGGAGACTCCCAATCAAGCACGAGACAAGAAATTAGAAATTTCTCATGGCTAACCTTGGATATTGTTATTTTCTTTATGTGATCATTCATGAGTAAATGTGATGTAAATTTAGAGACTTACAGTTTATGCATTGACAATTAACAATTTAATCATAATATAATAAATTAGAATGTATCATGTATGCTTTATGATTGCACATATTTCTTAAATGTCCTAATATATATATATAGCGTTTCCCCATTTCCAAAATTTGGGGAGCCACGTTTCGTACCTGTTCTCGTTTCAAAAACTCGTTCTCGTTTCCTCATATCATGTAACTTAGCTTCAAACGATTCTGGGTCTTGGAGATCTCATGTGTTCTAGCCTCTCCACAAAATTTTGGAGCTAGAGCACATCCGATGCTACCCAAAAATCAACACTCCCTCTTAGCGAGGAATGTGCTCTAGCAATACTTCCCAGTAGAAGTATCACGTTGTTCGATGGCATCGGTCCTCTACGCTGCTGATGCTCGGCCTGCTTCCCTTCATCCACTGCACTGCTGCAATCTGTACTGCTGCCCATGACACTGCCACTGTCACTGTTGCATCTATACTATAGCTCCCTCTCAATATGTTGCATCACGCTGCCCATAGCATTGCCACTGTTAACTGCTGCACTGCAACTCAGTTGCTGAGAAGTAAGCAAATAAAAGGCCACCCAAAAGCTAACACGATGGTCAGTCTGGATGCTCCTTGACGCTAAAGCTACCTCTGCTGCTAATTTGTGCTGACCCTCGCATGCCACTGCGCTGCTGTTGCATCTACTCTGTGTCTTTTGCACTGCTGCAACACTCCACTGCGTTGCTTCAGACTTTGGCGCTCTAGCTCTATCACTGTTGCTCCATTATCCCTCGCACCAACTAACTCCTGTCATTTTTCTACTGTCATTAAGGGATCTCGTAGCCTTATGTGATCCAAGAGTTTGGGCACCACAAGGATCATGCCCTTTCTCTTCACTATAGCTCCAACTACAGTTCTATATCGCCCCACTTCTTTTCTAGAGATGCATGAGCACTCATGGCGCAATCATCATCGTCCTCTCCGTCAACTTGCGCTGGAGAAGCCTTTGAGTCAGACTTCTCTTCTTTGCCCTTCTTCTTCTGAGGGCACTGCGTGGCGAAATGACCCATTTATCCACATGTGAAGCATTTGACTTTGGATATGTCCTTCTTTTGTTTATGCTGCCCTTGCTGTCTCGCTGATGCAAGAGCCGCATCCTCCTCTTCATCCTTCTTGATTCTGATTCCTTTGTTGTTGCTTCCCATCTTGGTCCATTCCCTAATCTCTTCTAGTTGAAGAGCTACCCACATCTCCTCCCAACCGGGAAGAGAAGCCTTGCCCAAGATACTTTGGACAAAGGTTTCCCAGTCTTTAGTGACTATATTCAGTGCAGTCTTGACCATAAATTCAACATTTGGTGTAGCCCCTACGGAAGCTAGTTGTTCACGAATCCTTTGCAACCTGAGAAGGAAGGGATCGATTTCTTCTCCCTTCTGCATTTGAAACTGTCTCAGCTGACTCTCAAGCAACATCTTCCACTGAACGGAAGTTACCTCGTACAACGTGGTCAAGGCCTCCCACATTTCCCTTGCTGTGTCTTTCTCAGCAATATGTGGGACCACATGATCCTTGAACCTATCCAGGATCATGCACTTTGCTTTTGTCTAAGCCTCCTCGTACTTTTTGACAGGATCAACATCAACCGAAACAACAACCGTCTTCAAGGCATAATCCTTGATGCGATGTTTATCCAAAACTACTAGGACCCTGGCCTTCAAGATGACGAAGTTGGATGCTCCATCCAACCTATCCTGATCCCTTAGTCCGTTAATGACCATCTCTGCTCAAATGAATGTCGAATTGGTTCTCTTCTCCCTCTTTCGTTGTTGCCCCAACAAAACTCGGATTTGGATTTCTTTGGCGCTAGAAATCCTAAGGAACAAGCTCCCTCTGAATTTCGATTTCCTTCACGAAAATCCTTCTGCCAACCATTGTCGAACCACCCCTCTTATCTCTCTTTGTTGCTCAACACTGGATCTAGATTTCTTGGCAAGAAATTTTTTGAGGAACTGATTCCCTCTACTTTGCTTCTGCCCCACTAGGTATTGTTTTGCACCAACAAAATCAGCACCCCACCAGCAACTCCAGATAAAATTTGCGTTGCACCCCCAGCCACAAAAACTGGAAAACCGAGACTCAACAGTCTCTGCACTGGCCCAATAACCACTACACCGCCCTCTAGAGCAACAACGTCACACAATCAGGTTGACGCAGGCTCTGCGTGAGCCTCCCTTGGTGATGCTTGGCCTGAAACTGTGTTGTCTCCGGGACAACTGTCTTCACACACAAACTTTTTTCCCTGTCCTTTCGCTGATGGCTTCAATCCTCCATGATTTGCAATCACTTTGATACCATGTGAAAAATTCTGAATCTAACAATTCAGAAATCCTACTGCAGTAGACTGATTTGCATTACCTACTTGTGTTCTTCATTTTAACAAGTTATTTTTAGAATTATTCAAAAAATATTAATGCAAATACACTGCAACCTAGACCAATATACCGATCAAGTACTGAAAAATAAATGAGACAACCACACAAAGGACACTTATTTTTGGACTAAACGTCCCCGAAAAAACCCAGTGTGGGAAAATCGGTGCAATAGATATGAGAGTTTTATTATTATGCAGATTTCTGAATACAACTAGGGTGCCAAATCTGGCTCACCCAACAGAGAATAAACCTGGTAGAAGTACCTCTATCTGTAGACAGATATTTTGGTGGATCCAGCAACTGGATGAACAAATGCCACAGGTGACTGTGTTGTCCCCAGTGTTGTGCAACGATGACTGCTCTCAGATCTGCGCTGGGACTGCGTCACCTCCTCTAGGAGCTGCGTCACCCTCCCGGCTTTGAAATCAATCTATTGAATTGATACCCATTCTGCCTCACGAAAACCGCAGCGATGCCTCTGTGTGACTGCGTCAGCCCTCCAGACTCTACGTCACCCTTCTGTAGCTGCGTTGTCTCTCCCTGGCGCTGCGTTGCCTCTCTATTATGTATTCTCGGCCTTGGACGAAAGTCCCGCTGCTGAACTACCCCTCTCTGCACATAATATTACTCCGAAATTCTCAGCAAAACACGCCCTAGAATTTTGATCTAGCTCAAGTGTTGCTCTCTCTCTGTGTGTTCTCCAACTGACCCCAAGCCTTCCTTTATACTTTTCATGTTGAGAAATCAACGGTCGTGATCTAATCTCTAATCAACGACTAAGATTAAATTAGACTTGATCCTTGTCACTTAGAAGCTTCTCATCCATATTTACATTAATTCACTTTAATTATTTTAATTTCCTAAGTTTTAACTTAGGCACCATTAAAAATAATTAATTATTTGAATAACATGCACTCTGGGTGGAATTTCTCCAAACGATTTCTGGGGCTTGGAGATCTCATGTGTTCTAGCCCCTTCACAAAATTTTGGAGCTAGATCACATCCGATGCTACCCAAAAATCAACATATACCCTTATGCCAAAATACTGCTCTCCATCTTAGTTGGGCAAACCTGCACCTGGGGTGAGGTTAGGGCCAAACCTCATACATATCCAAAAGTACGAAAAGGATATATCAAAGCATTAGGCAAGTTGGTCACTAACAAGGAGGAGTGTGCTAATCCGCATCTTGAGTTAGGCAGATACTTCACTAGCACTGAAGTGTGTGGTTCTTTGCATGCAATGGAAGATAGGGACAAATTTGATTCTATCACATGGTGGGATGCATATGGCGGCAGGGACTTTTTCCAAAATTGGCATAAAAGTACTCTCATAGGTTGTAAATACTTCTTTTGTAGAGAGGTGTTGGAGCACCTACAAATTCATCCATAATGTGAGAAAAATAGACTCAATGAAAACCGGGCAGAAAGCTTGGTTTATGTGCACTACAACTTGAGCTTGTTGAGCCATTATTGTGATTGGGCTCATGAGAATACATCATATTGTACAACTTGGGACAACAATCTAAAGGAAGATAATTTGGAGGATGGTCCTCTACATCTAGAAGAATTGGAAACAAAACTCTCGAAGGATGATGATAAAGTAACAACAACCATGCCACCCCCACCATCCAGTAGCGGTGCTCAAGTTCCAACAACTTTGCCTTTGCTGCTGCCACCTCCATCTACATCCTCATGTGGAGGGCATGTGCCTTTTGGTTTTGGGCGTCAAACTATGCCTCCTCCCGGGACTCCCAAAAGACCACCACGACCTTCTCAGAAATTAGACATTTCTCGTGGTAGTAGGAGGCCCAAGCATTAGCGATAGATAATAGATTTACTTATCTTTTCTAGTTTCTAGTAGCTTTTATAATTGTTGAATCTTTCATATTTATTATGATATTTTTTGTAAACAATATATGACAATTTAAGTTTGAAGTTCGAAGTTGGCAATTATAACTCATTGGTAATGAGTTATGAATATGATGCTTCGTGAAAGTTGAAAGTTGAAACATTTCATTTTATGTTAGATATTTTTTGTTGTCATGGTTACAAGTACAACTTTAGTGATCAACGATGATAAATGTTATATATTGAATTTTGAAAGCTTGAAACTTTAAGATTGATGAATCATGAGACTCGATATGCTGTATTTTACTAACTTGTGGACGTGGTTGATGAAGATTATAACTTCTAGATGATTGATGTTATATGGTTCAATGCATGTTTTTATGTTTTTTTATATCTAATTCATCATTCTACATGATTTTGTTGACATATATGCATCAAAATATATATTATATAAAAAATTGCACCCAATTCGCTCCCAAACCGGGAGCTTTTGAAAATGTCGCTCCCTGCTCCCGCTCCTGCTCCAGCTCCCCCTCCCAAGTAACCTTGGATGTATGTGATGTCGGGAAGTAGGACCACGCAACCAAAAGCGAGGTTTCCCATGTAGTTCCAGTTCTGAAGCTAGTAGCCAATAGAGGAGATCCCACAGGAGTAGGATACAAGGTTAACCACAAAGTTGGACAAGAGGACAAGAGTATAGACCAAGCCCATTCTTTGCGCCGAATTCCCCCACTAATCCATGCCCAGAAGTGTCCATAATAAGTAAGCAAAAATACCCAACTACATAATGAAATCCATACCTTTAGGGTTGGAAGGTCCACCTTCAAATATACGATCATGATAGATGGGTGAGGGCACATGATGGTCAGCTTAGGTGGCGAAGGTGGTAGCACATCAAGTTATCTAGGGGTTGCAAGGGGTTGATGACTGTCGACTGAAGACAATCTAGGAGAAATTTTTTTCCTATGGGTGTCACCCACAGGTGGTGGCTAACATTCCCTAAGGAGGGAAATTCTACTAGATAACTACTAGACTAAGTGACAACAATGGGACAATGGCCCACTTTCACCACAACCAAGGTCCCTTGCCCTTTACAGACTTTCACTGATGGGAGGAGTCCCGATATGATTGTGATTGCCTATAATAGATATCCTAGGTTTGAAGGTTTAAGGTGATGGAGCTATAGCTCATTCGAAGAGAGGCTCAATAAGGTATGAGGCTTCAAAGAAGCATACCACTCTCTAAGAGAAAACCTAGAAATGAAGGCACACGACCTAGGGATTTGAGGTTTCTCGATGGTAATAGTTATTCACAAGGTTAATGCTTGAGAGAAGAAAGGGCTTCTTATTATTTATTCCAATAAATACCAAGCTCTACTACCCTCAAAGAAGTCCCCAAGGTTAGAGAGAAAGACCTAGGTTTTCCCTCTTGGAGTAGCACCTAGGGCAAGAGATTTTATGGATGAAACTTGGATGGATGCCAACCAAACTTGGAGCATAGGTAGCCTAGACCCTGAGCTTGATGTTTGGACCCTTAGATTCTCGAAAAATAACCTCCCTAAAATTTCGATGCAAGCCCTAGATTTTCTCCCTACCTTGACGGGACCAAAATTTAGGAGGATAAAATATGGAGAATGAGGAGTTTGATCACTAAAATCCTTGGACTAGTGCCAAGTCCTTTGGGCAATGGAGTCTTGAGATGCTTAAGATAAGATAAGAAGTCTTCTAAGGAAGCTTGAAATCGATGCCCTAGGTACCAACTTCAAACATTTACCCTCTTCAAAATACAATGGAGTTTCATGAAGAATCAATGACATTCATTCACTAGGAACATTCATTGCATGCTTTGCATTGGATAACATATGCAATACTCTACTAGAAAATATTTTCAAACTTAATTTTCAACAATTAGGGCACAAATTTGCATATTCTAGAGCAACAATTCCATACATTAAACAATTTTCAAAGAAAAAATTCATCACATTTAGCACTTACAAAGAGACATGCAATATGTCCATCCATCGTTCAATAAGCTCCAAAGAGGAATGTGAATTATCTTCTACACATCAAAATGCATGAAAAGAGTCTCCAATAGCTCCAAAGAAAATGTGTGAGTTCTTTACAAGAGAGAATCCAAGAGATGACGATGAGTTCTCAGAAATGAGACTCACTTCTATTTATATGAATCTCTCTAAATTGAATTAGCCTAATGAGTCGCTAAAATTATAAAGTAATGTGCTAAAAACAAGTCTTGGTCACAAGCCGACCAAGTAGCTATCACAAGTTATGAATTAGCCATCCATATGCAAGGCAAGTTAATGACTTCATGATGATATAGGGTCTTTGGAGGGCCATGTTGAGACCTCTAAGTGCCATGATGAGAGAGAGGACTCCAATACAGATGAATTAGGGGATGACCCCTAATTTTCCATGCAAGTCGTCATGTGGGGCCCCAAAGTGGGTTTCAGGCACAAATGTTGGTCTCATGGGTATCCAGATGAAAGAAAAGCCTGTACAATGCTACAAATGAGGGTTCTAATGATGGTGCCTACCCTCCCAAGTCTCAAAGGTGAGACAAACCTCCTATGGGCCTTGGATCAACTGCCATGATCATGTTAAGCCGACTGGGGCACATTGGTCCAAGTGCATCATCTCATGAATAATGTGGGACAATGAACAAACTGCTAAAGGCGCTAAAGGTGCCCATGGCATGAAATGATGCTCTAACAGATAATGGAGTGCCATGGCTCCCAACGCATGCCTTAGGGGTTCTAGTATGATCCTTTGATGGGCTTGGGCCCCAGTTAAGTTACCCAACCCATGATGAAACCACTTTCAAATTACCTATAGGATCCAATGCACTTCCTCACTATCAGGTACAATAATTCATTAGTGCATCTAAGTGAACTAAGCTTATCAATCAAGGGCACATTGAGACTTCATAATGGGCTTTTCTTCCAAATTTGGGGCTTTAAGTTGGTAGTAGTGTTACCTCCCTAGGTAGGAGTTGCTAATAAACAACCCTATTAGATGTCCCCAGCCCCTAAGGGGAAAGACAACTCCATGGTACATCCTTCAATTGATAGGGGTCATCTGGATAATGATGAGGTGGATAGGGACACAGGGGTCTCAAAGCCAAATGTCATGGGTTCAAGGATGGTAATGATGAGGGATGTCCACATATTTAGGTGTATGGATGTAGGAAGGAGAAATCGTGCATACATGAGTTACCCTGACCTTTGTTTTTTCCACCCTTCTTCATTTTCTTTTTTCTTGATTTTTTTTTGCATTGTTGCTTGAGGCTCCTGGAGATAAGAGCATGCTATGTGTGATATAAGTAGATATTACCCCCTTAAGATGGGGCAGTTCTTTGCCCACCAGGGGTTGGGACGTGCATGGGTTCCTCAATGATGTGGGGGCACTCATGGGGCCCTAACAACCAGGGTGATGGCATTAATGATAAGGATAGAGCTCATGTTTGGCTTTTTCCCACATACTATTTTTAATGTACCAACTATCTTTTGCATTTTATAGTAATTTTTTCTTTTGTTTCTTGCTTATGGCCAAAATATGCTTTTGACTTCTTTTAGCTGCATCAACCTCTGTGGCTACGTTTCCAAACCCAACCTAGACATGTGGACAAGGGGAGGGGGTGTACCAGTGCCTTGTGGACCCAAAGAAGGAAAATGATGAAATAGGGCTTGTAATGTGTGAAGGGGAGTGATAAATGTGGAACGGAAAAATCAGATTGCGCTACCAAAATCAGGGTTTTACTAAAGCTATAGGCCAATAGGGGAGATCCAATGGGACTAGGGTTGATGATTAACCCCCCATTTAAGGTGAGGGAACAAGACCCCGGTCCAAACCATTCCTTCTTCCATGTCACTCAATAATCCACTCCCAAAAGGCTCAATGAAAAATAGGTATAAGCACCCGATTGCACAATGAAAAACATACCTCCCGGGTTGGAATGTCCACCTTCTAATATATGCTCTCGACAAATGGGTGGGGGGATATATGACTGATTCAAGGGGCGGAGATCAAATGACACAATACATCGGCTACATAGGTGGTTGTCATGGGCTACAGGTTGCTGCCTGAATATATGTCTAGGAGAAAACTTCTCCTATGGGGTCAACCACTTTTGGTAGGTAACATTTGGCTCCAACTGGGAAATGATCTCTTTGTAGAGTGCATGATCAATGTACTCGAACGGGGAGATCATGAGAACACTAGCAATCCTCTAGGACTGTAGATCTGTATCCTGCACAACATAAACAATGTTGGAAGCATGTGTCCTAGGTGTACTTTTATTGCCCATGTTTTCATCAAATAATAAAACCATACCGAAAAGAAAATATATTCTATGATGCAAGTCTAATCTAAATGTATCTATTCTAGCGTGAAAACATGATATGATGATAGTAGCTATGAAAAATCCATATGCAATGCATGCTACTCTACCATGCATGCTGCATTATGCAAGTGCTAAGTATAGTCATATAGCCAATTTAACCAGCATATCATTAGGTATATTATATTTCCTACCCTTATTATCAACAATGATATACTTTTGAAAGCACAAATGATAATCATGACACTCATATGTTAGGTAACAAGAATGGGAGGTGAGAAAATAATGTGACCATGAATCGTACAAAGGGGCCATGGAAAAATGGGAAGAACATGAATCAGGTTGGACCCATTGGATCATTCCCTCAACCCTAAATATGGAGAAATCAATGACAAAGCTCATGCGCTCCTTCTCAAAAGTCTCTTTAGTGGTGTAATGCTTCATGGGGTCCTGAAGAACATGATGAGAAGGATGAAGGGATGGCTGACATGAATGATCACAACAAATAAGCTTCCTTTCCTCATGACCATATTCAAAAGGGGGAAATGACCGAGGCTCATCATCATTAATGCTTGTGCATTGAGGAATGATGAGAGGGTCCATGGATGGCTCGAATACACCTCCAGGATCATAAGGAAGATAGGGCAAGACAAGGTTATTATTGATATCATCATCAGTATCATAGATAGGATCCTTGTCAAAACGGTGGCTCGTGATCTTCCACTTCCCTACTTCAATGTGCAAGTAATCACATCACTAATGTCAATGTCCAAGGGTTTAATGGGGTCATCTTTCCCAAGGTCCTTAATATGTACAATGTGAGAGACAATGTCCTTGAAAAAGAAGGGGCTATATTTAATTCTACTTTCTAAGGAACCCTGGTCATCAAGCTCCTTATCTTGCTCCCATTCAAGAATCAAGATCTCCCTTAATATCTTCATCAATGACCTCATCTTGATGATCAAGAAAGGGATCCCCTTCTTTCTCATGATCCTCCTCATGTTGAAGGAAGGATTCCTTTTGAAAGTCAATATCTAATGTTGGGCAAGCCCGGTCCTTAGTTTGATAATGGTCCATAAATTCATCAAAGAGTGCTTCAATTGATGAAATAATCCTAGGCTTGCAATTATATAACCATGAGTCATGACCTTAAAGGGACCTTATGAAAAACATTATGAGAACATCATGATGAACCACATCAGATTTTGAGGTATATGTAGAGAGTCTTTCTACATGACAAGCTACAGAAGATGGATCACCATCAAACTTGGGCACCCTAAATATCACGTTAAAGGTCACATGATTCGGGTTTCCCTAGGAATGCTAGCGATGTCCAGGGCAAGGATTTCATCAAGGTAAGACATTCTATTAAGTTACATGTATCAATCATGCAACTATCACCAAGGTGAATTCAAAATTCCTTGAGAGATGCTTGCTTCACCATGCAAGCATTGACTTTAAGGTTCAATCAATAACAAGGGCTTCGTTCTCTCAATGGAGTCGCCAAAAGAGGATCTATATTGTCATTAAAGGAATCGCCTCTTCGAATGTTTGACCAAGGAGGCAGACCTACTTCCTCCCCAGAAACAACACCAAAAATGTTACCATAAAATCTATCAGGTCCCTAAGGTTGGACAATCTACTAGAAAACTACTCTATAAGTGATAACAATGGGACAATGGCCTACTGTCACCACAATCAAGGTCCCCTACTCTTTACCGACTTTCACTCATGGGAGGAGTCCCATTATGATTGTGATCACCTATAATAGATATTCTAGGCTTGAAGTTTCAAGGTGATGGAGCTAGATCTCATTCAAAGAGAGGCTCAATAAAGGTACGAGGCTTCAAAGAAGAAAACCGCTCTCTAGGACAAACCCTAGAAAAGAAGGCACAAGACCTAGGGTTTTGAGGTTTCTCGATGGTAATAGGTATTCACAAATTCAAGGCCTGAGAGAAGAAATGGCTTCTTATGATTTATTCCAATGAATACTAAGCTCATACAACCCTCAGAGAAGTCCCCAAGGTGAAAGAGAAGACCTAGGTTTTCCCTCTTGGAGTAGCACATAAGGCAAGAGATTTTATGGATGAAACTCAGGCGAATGCCCACCAAACTTGGAGCATAGGTAGCCTAGACCCTGAGCTTGATGTTTGGACCTTCGGATTCCCGAAAAATCACCTCCCTAAAATTTCGCTGCAAGCTCTAGATTTCCACCCTACCTTTAGGGGACCTAAATTTAGGAGGAGAAAATATGGAGAGAGAGGTGTTTTAACACGAAATCCTTGGACTAGTGCCTAGACCTTTGGTCAATGGGGTCTTGACTCTTGAGATACTTAAGATAAAACGTCTTCTAAGGAGGCTTGAAATCAATGCCCTAGGTGCCAACTTCAAACATTTACCTCTTCAAAATACAATGGAGTTTCATGAAGAATCAAAGACATTCATTCACTAGGAACATTCATTGCATGCTTTGCATTGGATAGCATATGTAATGCTCTACTAGAAAAGCTTTTCAAACCTAATTTTCAACAATTAGGGCACAAATTCGCATATTCTAGAGCAACAATTCCATACATTAAACAATTTTCAAAGAGAAATTTCATCAACATTTAGTACTTACAAAGAGACATATAATATATCCATCCATTCTTCAAGAAGAAGCTCCAAAGAAGAATGCAAATTATCTTCCACACATCAAAATGCATCGAAAGTGTCTCCATTAGCTCCAAAGAAAAAGTGAGAGTTCTTTACAAGAGAAAGAATCCAAGAGATAATGATGAGTTCTCACAAATAAGACTCACTTTACTTTTTATGAGTCTCTCTAAATCAAATTAGCCTAATGAGCCCCCAAAATTATAAAATAACGTGCTAAAAACAAGTCTTGGTCACAAGCCGACCAAGTAACTATCACAAGTTATGAATTAGCCATCCATATGCAAGCCAAGCTGATGACATCATGATGATGTAGGGCCGTTGGAGGGCCACGTTGAGTCCTCTAAGTGCCATGAAGAGAGAGAGGGCTCCAATAAAGATGAATTAGGGGATGATCCCTAATTTTCCATGCAAGTCATCATGTGGGGCCCCAAAGTGGGTTTGGGGCACAAATGCTGGTCTCATGGGTCTCTTGATGAAAGAAAAGCGTGTACAATGCTCCAAATGAGGGCTTTGATGATGGGTACTATCATCCCAAGTCTCAAAGGTGAGACAAACATCCTCCAGGCCTTGGATCAACTGCCATGATCATGGTAAGATGACTAGGGCACACTGGTCCAAGAGCATCATCTCACAAATAATGTGGGGCAATGAACTAACTATTGAAGGTACTGAAGGTGCTCATGGCATGAAATGATGCTCCAACACATGATGGAATCACATGGCTCTCAATGCATCCGCTAGGGGCGCCAATATGATCCTTTGGTGGGCTTGGGCCCTAGTTAAGTTGCCCAGTCCATGATGAAACTACATGCCAATTACATATAAGATCCAATGCACTTCCATACCATCAGGTACAATAATTCATTAGTACATCTAAGTGAACAAAACTTGTTAATCAAGAGTACATTAAGATTTCATAATGGGCTTCCCTTCCAAATTTGGGGCTTTAAGCTTGTAATAGTGTTACCTCCCTAGGTAGGAATGGCTAATAAACAACCCTATTAGGTGTTCTTGGCCCCCAAGGGGAAATACAGGTCCAAGGTACATCTTTCAATTGATAGGGGTCATGTGGATAATGATGAGGTGGATAGGGACATAGCGGTCGCAATGCCAAATTCCATGGGTTAAAAGATGGCAATGATGAGGGATGTCCACATATTTAGGTGTATGGATGTAGGAGGGAGCAATCATGGATACATGAGTTACTGCGGCCTTTCTTTTTCCACGCTTCTTCATTTTCCTTTTTCCTTTTCTTGATTTTTCTTTGTATTACTGCTCGGGGCTCCAGGAGATAAGAGCATGCTATGTATGATAAAAGAAGTTATTACCCCCTTATGGTGGGGCAGTATATCGCCCACTATGGGTTGGAACATGCATGGGTTCCTCAATGATGTGGAGGCACTCATGGGGCCCTAGGAACTAGGGTGATGACCATAATGATAAGGGTAGAGCTCATGTTTGGATTTTTCCCATGTGTTATTTTTAATGTCCCAACCATCTTTTGAATTTTATAATAATCTTTTGTTTTGTTTCTTGCTTGTGGCCATGATATGATTTAACTTTCTTTTAGTTGCATCAACCTTCAGGGAAACGTTTCCAAGCCCGACCCAGACATGTGGACAAGGGGAAGGGGTGTGCCAGTGCCTTGTGGACCCAGTGGTCATGTGGACCCGGAGTGGGAAGATGATGAAATAGGGCTTGTAATGTGTGGAGGGGATTGAGAAATGTGGAATAGGAAAACAAGACTGCGCTACCAAAACCAGGGTTTCCCAAGTAGTTCCATTCCTAAAGCTATAGGCCAACAAGGGATCCAACAAGACTAGGGTTGAGAACTATTCCCCCCATTTAATGTGAGGGAACAAGACCTCAGTCAAAACCATTCCTTCTTCCAGGTCACCCAGTAATCCATGCCCAGAATGCTCAATGAAAAACAAGCATAAGCACTCGATTGCACAATGAAAAACATACCTTCTGGGTTGGAATGCCCACCTTTGCACATTTTCTCTTGAAAAATGGGCAAGGGGACATATCACTGATTCAAGGAGTGGAGATCAAATGGCACAATACATCAGTTAGATCGATGGCTATCAGGGGTTGTTGGCTGCCAGTTGAAGAGATGTCTAGGAGAAAAAAATTCTCCTATGGGGTCACCCACTTTTGGTGGGTAACAAGGCTGAACAGGGGTGAGGCCCTCGATTGGTTT
Source organism: Pinus taeda (assembly GCA_000404065.3). Lineage (NCBI taxonomy): Eukaryota > Viridiplantae > Streptophyta > Pinopsida > Pinales > Pinaceae > Pinus > Pinus taeda. Next base: position 58,701 of record APFE030273722.1, on the reverse strand, counting down.
ATTCAATTATAAGTTTTATGTTTTCTTATTAAGGGGACCAAACTGGGGCAAGACCGTGAGGATATATATATTCTTTATATATTTAAATCAATTTTCCATGCAAGAGTGGGGCCAAGTGCTTGTAAAACGCAGGAGAGATAAGTTGCAATGGTTTTGTCAATAGAGACTCGACTTATATACATATATATTTGTAAAGATCAGGAGGGATAAGCCCATATTTGACTAAGTGTCGATGGAATTCTCGTTAATATATATATATATATATATTATATATATAATATATATATATATATAATATATATAATATATTTCAAATCTCAAGAGGAGTTCGCACAATTGACTAAGTGTCGAAAGGAGGAACGGGTTGAGACAGAGAAATTCATCCATCAGTGGATGGGAATAAATCCTTGTTTCAAGATCTCGGGGTCTCGGACCTCGGGGAGTCCATGGAGTGTGCACAAGTGTGATAAGCCAAGAGATGAAGGCTGAGATAGAGGAATTCCCTGACAATAAACATGAAGGAATCCCCATCTTGGGCCTGGGCCTCAAGGCTGAAAAAGTTAAAAGGGGGTTGAAATATTTACAAAGGGAAAGTTTGATTTCACACTAAGTGTTGGGACAAGTGGGATCCAGGCTAGGTGGCACGATGACATGGACTTGGTTTGACATGGCACCATGGTTGCATGTCATTTGGTAACCACAATTGACCTTATCGGAGGGTCATGGGGCCCTAAATTGGTGACATGTGGCACCCTCGGATGAGGCCACATGGACTGGATGACATCATCTCAGACCTCGGGAGGTTTGTGGTATGCATGATAAAGGAAGAGCGAGATTGACAGGGGCGAGACAGGAAGTACTCCTGTCAATTGACGTGGAAGGAGTATGTCTCGCATTGGACCCATTTGTAATATGCAATATTTCTATGGACCGAGGAATAATGCCGAGACCAAGATTGTGTGAATTATTAAGGGTGCAATGATGTGGCAGGGCTCGATAGGACATATCCTGCCACACAAGACTCCTATGTTGATAGGAAAAGCCATGTGGGTCACATCGTGAGTGCCATGTGGCATCCATGATGACATGGCAGGGTTTAAAAAGGGCCAAGTTCAAATGGCCATAACTTTTGATTTGTAGCTTGGAGCGCAATAAAATTTATATCGTCGGAAAGCTCTCAATGAGCTAGACACAGTGGCCATGTTAGTTTTTAGTTTTCGAGAAGTTAAAAATTTTATGATCCCATTTACATGACATGACTATGGAGGTCGGGTTAGCTTGATGTATGTAATGTCCCCATTTTTTTATTTACTATCTGAGGACTCAGGGGGTTAGTGGAGACTCTTAGGGTTGTGCCAGCAGTCATAGGGGTGAGGCTATACCATTGGTGGGTCGGAGGGGCCAATATAGGGAGGTAATGTACAGTCAACACCACTAGAGAGAGAGAGTATGATTTTGGGAGGCAAATGGGGGCCACCAAGGAGGCAATACGCTCCACTAGGAAGGGAGTGTGATTTTGGAGGCAAGGTGGGGGCCACTACGGAGAGTGTATGAGACCAAGCTTATTTAAAGGCAAGGGGGGGCACTCTAGAGTATCTTCTGACTACTACACTTCAGATTTTAACCTCTCTTGGAGTTGTTCAACGCAAGGGTTGGAGTGTTGTTGAGCACACGAGTTTTAGGCAAAATCCAAGTCAGTTTTCGAGAACTTTGAGTGTTTTCCTAACTGGAAATTAGAGTCCAATGTTGGGCTTCTACAAGAGCATCTACAACAATCGGGATCAACAGTGTGCATTTCTTGGGCGCATAAGGGAAGTCGACTTAGCCATTGCGCATGATGGAGAGGAGATTGATAGATAAATTTTGTAGGGGTTGTCTCTTGGCGGAGGATTGTGATATTTGTTGGTCATTTGAAGGGCTAATTGGAGGCCATTTCTATGAGAAAATTTTTGAGTTTTTTGGCAGTGTGTGGGCCTCACTAGAGGAAGTTGCGTAGGCATAGAAGTTGGGTTGATTGGGAGTTTGAGGGGGTGAAGAAATTGAGCTTTCTAGAGACAATTCCATAATTATTGAGAATTCTCCAATTGGGGGAGTTAAGGGCTACTTCTAGCAAGGGGTTTGTCAACAAAACACACCAGTTTGCCAGTTGGGTCACTTGCACCAATTGGAGGGCTTCTTCATTTGTTGGAACCAGACAAACCCTTTCTGGGTTTTTCTGGGTTTTTGTAGAGGATTTGGTGGGTGCATTTCTAGGGTGGTCGAGGAATTTCCTAGTGCAGGTCATCCTCATATTTTAGCCAGTTTGCAGCAAATTATTCATTGGGCAATGCGCATTCTCATCCAGGGCCATCCTTCACTTGGGTCAGAGTCATTTTTCTGGGTTTTGCTCTACTTGCTTAGCAAGCCTAGGTTCTGTTGGCACTTACGCAAAATGTGTTTTCAGTTGTCCAAAGAGTAAATAAGTAGAGAAGTTTGTAGTCATCTTCCAACCTGCAAAAGGACTCAAAGCCTACATCAGACCCTATCCATTGGGAAGTGCTTTGAACAAGCTTCAAACGATATGTGGAAGTCCAAAAATGGACTCCTGGATAAAAAGATATGGTCTGCTGAAGTTCAAGGATTGAAGCCTTAGGAAGGAATATCAAAGGTCCAATATATCGGAGATCACATACTGGAGGTCTAGTGACATTAGGTATATTGACGATTGCGCATCAGAGCATCAGATATATCAGCGCATTGCATATCATAGGCCTTGCATATCGGAGCATCGACACATTAGGCATATCGACAATCGGAGAATCAGAACTTTTTCAGGTGACAACCTTTAAAAAGTTGCGATATGGGTGAAGCATCGATAGTGTTAAAAACTGTTAGGAATGCCAGTAAAGGATTAACAGAGGATTTCATCGCAAAACCAAAGGTGTGTGGGCCCCTTTCTCTCTCCTCTAGTAGAACATGCGGCGACATATGATTGGTTCTGATAAAGCTACAGTGGCATCTTACATCAGCATGACGTGGCGGTACAGAAGGACACGTGGTAGGCGGTTTTGGTGTTTTGAGGGGGCTTAAGGGGGAAAATTTGGGTGACACGTGTCACCACTCATGAGGTGCCACGTGGAAGTGATGATGTCATATCAAAGATCGCATATCGAAGGTTGAGGATGTTGGCACTTTGTAACACTTGATACTTGAAAAAGTTCTGATAAGGGGGCTCCGATATTTGGATGGCACATAGTCTAGAAGAACTTAAAGAACCAGGGGTGGAGAGTTGTTAACAAAGGGGGAATGGCCCTCGGTAGGAGTTTAAATCCTCTAGCACCTCAAGGTTAAGCGGCAAGTCACGCCCCTCGGTTCTATGGTGAGAAATGTGGGAAGGGCTAAGCAGAAGGAGCTTGTCATATCGAAGGTTGGCAATCAGCAGACTAGAATACTGCACCACTGAGAAGATTGCGATATCGAATCGCTTTGATAAGGAAGTACAGAGCTTTAAAGAGTGTATGGGTTGGCAGCATCGATATTGAATGAAGACATAAAGGAGTTGGTAATTGAAAAGGGCTAATCCTATGGAAGACTCTGTAACAAGAAACCAAGGACAACATTGGCAGCATAGATGAATTCCACTGCTTCGCGTGCACGAATGGTTGTGGTAAATAAGAGCAAATCGATCACCTTTGTGGACGGTCAATATTTGAGGAACGATAAATAAGCATGGGACTCTCGGAAGAGTGTGTAGGTCACTTGAGAATTAATTTCTGAGCATGGAGCTCCACACAATCATGCAATGAAGGACTGCCAGGTCGATCTCTGTTTCTGCTCTATGACAAGCAATCGATAGTTGAACGCTCCCAACTCTAGAGAGTGTGGAATTCAGCAATTAAGGCGAAAGCAATAGGTGAACAACTAAAGAGGAACATCATGGCAAAATTGTGGCTTGATCGGAGGCCATCACAAGAATGGCAGGGAGATATTTTCTTCAACCATCATTCAATTTTCTTTATGTCTATTATTCTGTAATTTTTGCATTTTCAAGAATGGAATCAAATCTAATTGTAATCATTTTGGGCAGTAGAACCTTCACACGCCGAGACAACTAGTCAATTAGACAGTTGGAGCTCGATAGAGATATTTTATAAACTGTTGTTCAAAGCTCCTGTTGGGACGAGGTCCCCCAGGGTTAAGTTTTGCTAAGTCTTAGGTCATCTTTTGATAAGATATTGTAAAGACTCTGCATTTTGAGGAGCTGAGTGCGAGTAGCGCAAGTTGTTAAGAGTCAAAGGGGATTTTAGGCAAGTCAAAGTCCCTTATTTTGTAAAGGAATGAGTTGTATTAAACTCCGCTCATTGTTCGCGGAGTGTAAACACTATAAAAGGGAGTCATTAGGGAGTAAATTTAGTTCAATGTTATGATCGATGCTTAGAGTCTGAATTGTTCTTTTCTGTATTCCGGCGAAGGGGAAGGTTCTTGCTGCTGTGTGCACAGAGACCTTCGTAAGTCCGCAACTGAGTACGAGGGCCCTTGCAGTTGTGTGCACGGGGTTTGAAAAGTACATGTATTGAAGATCTAGAATAATAAAGAGTATTTGAAGAAATTCTGTGTCTGAACTGTATACTTATGTGTTTTTTGTATTTATGCTCAGTTGAATGCCATTTATCTGTAAGATTGTCTTAATTACACTGGGAAGATCTGGTTCTACTATTATATGTTATTTTATGCATGATTAGACCCTTAGGCGAAGCTCATAACTGTGTTTAAATTGGAAATTGCTTTAAGTTTGGGGATTTGAGGATAAGGGTTCGCGAAGGTCAAATCAAGCCTTAAACTGAAGAACGCCTTACCCCCATGTCACATAGCCTTCTAGATGCAGAAACATGGTTCTAGCATCCCCCAATACTGCCTCGAGTGAGACTGTAGCTTGCGCTAAGCGGGTTGTTGCCTAAAGGGCTGATAGTGTAGGGTTTTGTTGGTTAGCGCAACTAACTCTGAACCTGGTTCCAAGCCCCCTCAAGCCAACAAATGATAAGCAATCGACAGTTGATTGATCCCAGCTCCAGAGAGTGGGGAATTCAAGCAGTCAAGGTGAAAGCGATAGGGGAACTGACCGAACAATTAATGAGGAACATCATGGCAAAGATGTGGCCTGATCGGAGGCCATCACAGGAATGGCAGGAAGATATTTTCCTCAGCCATCATTCAATTTTTTGTGTCTATTATTATGTAATTTTTGCATTTTCAAGAAGGGAATCAAATCTAATTATAATCATTTTGGGCAGCAAAACCTTCACACGCCGAGACAAATAATCGATTAGACAGCTGGAGCTCGACTGAGATATTTTGTAAATTGTTGTTCAAAGCTCCCCCTCTCCTTATAAATAGAGGGAAGAAACACTTAAACGGGGTTCCAGAGTTCTGCACCCAAGAGGCCCGAATTTTGTGGTTCCACTTTGGTTCAATTTGCTTGTTCATGAGGTCCTTGGGTTGATCCTTGGGTTGATACAATTGCTAAATGTAATGGACTGGTGATTTGGACTCCATCTTTAAGGATTAATGAAACTGTTTTGTTGATTCCAATCAGAGCAATGCGCAGTATGTTTCCCTTTTTTTATAACTTAATGTATGTCTTTCCTCCTCTAAAATAGTGTAATGAAGCTGTTGGTATCACTCTCCTTATGGTTGTATGTTTGCTGCTAAGTAGTAAAAAGTACCTATTTACCTACAGATTTACTTGTGTTATTTAATAGCCTACAATACCTGTATGTGCACAGATTTACTTATTGTTGTTTGGTGAAAAATGTATTCATGAGACTGAGTTTGAGACCTTAATTCGCACTCCATTCTTCCTGCATTTTCATCTCCTCACTATTCCATATTCTTGTTGGATATTGTTGCTTAGGATTTTGTGTTTTGTCTAGCCCTTTGCATCAATTCCCCTCCTTTCCTTCCTCTTGTTCATCTATACTACAACAATAATGTTAAGTTGCCTATTGTTGTGTGTCGGCCACTAGAACTAAGAAATTTCTCTTTGAGATTAGCCATATTTACCCCCTGAGTATTTAGATGTATGTGTTTGCTTGAGTTTACCTTGATGAAGGACTATTGAACCAAGCCCCTGAATTATCGCTTTTCAAACTACGTGACATATGGAGTGCAACAGAAAGCCCTATTGATAATCTTCAAAATCACTCCTCTTGGATGCCCTAGGCACTGCCCCCTTTTCTTTCGACCCCAGGGTTGTCTCTTGAAGGCTTCAATATTTTCTGAAGCACTTGTGTGACAGGAGATAGAAAAAGCTACAATAGGTTCTATTGTCCCATCTCATTTTATGTACTCAGATCCATGATTAATATAATGGCTCAAATTATTATGTTGGTTGCCTTTGTGTACTGAATTTTTGGTTGTTGTTATTCATTTATTGTTGTTCCAAGTTCATTGTTTTTGGTATCTACTGTTGATTTTTCCATTAGGAATATTACTGTGGTATCAGAGAATGATCTTGGCTTGCCATGGGGAAGTCAACAAGATCATGGAAGAGTTAGGCATGCATGCACAATACCTGGCGTAAGCATAGGAATTCTAGTGACTCAAGGGTGGAGAAGTTACCACAAGGGGATCATGGACGAGATCCTTAGGAATAATGAGAAGATAATCAAAATGTTGGTCCAGTTGAGCAGCGGTAAGATGACAGGCTAGATTTGTCCTCATTTTTATGACAGAGACCCTAGAGGTACGCATGCCACGAGGGTGGAGCCATTTACACCATATAGGGAGGTTAGCTGAATTAGGACATATAAAAGACAATGAGGAAGATAACCCTCCCCAACTTTGATGGTTCAGCTAGGAGCTCTGCTAGAGAGTGGGCCCAAAAATTGCACACATACCTCCAACTAAGCCCCATGAGAGAGGTGGGTGCTATTAAGTATGCCACCTTACATTTTGATGGAGATGCACAGGAGTGGTGGTATCATGGGTTGATCAATTTGGGTCATGTAGGCATCACGTCATACACAAAGTTCATGTAGAAACTCATAAAGAGATTCGATTGAAAGGACACCAAACCTCAAAAGGAGTGGGAAGAAAGGAAACAATTAAATGATGAGACCAGGAGGGACTTCTAGAGGAGGAAACCTTGCTTCACCTGTCAGGATCCATGGGCCCAAGGTGTAGGTACACTAAGGACAAGGCCCAATACATTGAGGTGTTTCCTGAAAGAGAGCTTGAGGAGGAGGGTGGGCATGAGGAAGATAACACCAGTGGTTGTGGGTAGCACTTAGATCTGCCTAGTGTGACTCAGGAATCACCACTATTGGAGAGCCCATTGATGGCTCAGGTTGAGACATTGGTGGAGGGAGTAGGGCATGTACTAGGGCCATCCGTTGACGAGGTGCCAGTAGGCACAAAGGTATCCATAGCAGTGATAGAGTTCTCATAAGGTAGCTGCCAACAACATATTCAACAGCGTGAGACTAGCCTTCTAGCGATGAAGAAAAAGGCCAAGACAATCCAAGGAACCATATTACAACAGAATGGTGAACTGGAGGACATGAGAGCGGTTTGTGCCAAGTCAGTGGCCAAGTTGACTTGCGTTGGGGACAGTTGAAATCCCTAACAATGCAGGGAGAGGAGTATATGTCAGAGTGTCAGAGCAACCCTCTTTAGGCATACATAGATGGGGCATGCAATATTGTTACGTTACCTCTGCACATAGGATATGACGCAGAGTTACCTAGACAGATCCTATGTGTTGGCCCGACCAGTGAGACGAGGTGACATGGGTGGGGCAGGGCGCAACATTCGCATGGTGGAGTTGTGACGTGTACTGGTGTTCTTGCATTCGATCACTCTCATGGGGTTGGGTGGCAATAGGTATTGAGTTGGTACCCAGTGGAGTGGGCTATGTGTCTGGATATATCCATGGCTAGGAGTATAGTTCAACAAGGGTTGTGGGTTACCAGAGGAGCTTGAGGGTCAGATTATTGTTGGGATCCAGGTGAGATTCCCCATCCCATCATGGATTTGGTCACTGATGGTATTAGCAGAGTGGTGGATCCAGTGAACAAGCGCACACACACTTTCATATCTCCATCAGAGCCCTAGACAACACTAGTGATAGGTTGGATTGACAGGGGAGTAGGTAGATTCTATGATTTGTCTTGGCATGCTGACTGTGCATGGGGTCATATGATGATCAACGCAATGTTGCAAACGTTGGCATCAGGATAAAATCAGCAAGGGTCAAGAAAACCAAAAAATTGTCAAAGTTGGGAAAATATCGGTAAAAATCGACAAAATTAAGATACCATCAAAATATCAGTAAAAATCGACAAACATTAGCTAGGCCAAAAAATTGTGATTTCGAGATAAAATCGGGATGTTATCAAGATGTTCAGAAAATTGTATCAACGTACTCTAGCTGGAGCTTGTTAGAGGAGGTGGCATCAATAAGCCACCAAACAGTGTCTTGTATGGAGACGAGGATTTCCCAAAGATATATGGGGCATAGGGGTCATCGAGGAGTAGCACCGTAGTGACACTGCCACTGGCACATAGGGAGATTTGTCAGTCATATCTCTTAGGGAGGATCAAGAGGGGAGGTCCACTAATTGGAGGTTATGGAGATGAGATAGTGGAGATGGTGATACTGACTGGATGCTGGCTGATGCATATTGACATAGTCTTAGACTATGGCATCGAGTGGTTTATAGGGATATGCAACGATGAGCAGTGGTATGTGAAGGAGCACGAAGGTGCATGGTGGTGTGCAGTGGTGTGCAGTGGTGTGCAAGGTTGCACCATGGAGTAGGAGGAGTGATTCACATCACAACGAATTTCCTCATGGAGTGACAAAGACATCGACACAGGAGGGATACCAACTGATTCAGGGTGATATGGAAACATGTAGTTGTGTCCAACAGTGCATAAAGGTGTGCAACTGGGTGCAGTTGTATGCCAAGGGGCATGGAGATACATGGTTGTATGCAATAGTGTACGAGGTTGCATAACAGACTGGGGGAGTGCTGATAGCAGGGAGATTTCTTGATGACGAGGTTAGACATGCCATTGGGGTGGGCTTCCCAGGTTTGGAGAGAGGGTATATCACAAGGCTGGTCGTGAGTGTCCATATGGGTTCTTGATTATACCCATCGGAGCCGACACATCTTTCACTCTCTGGCATCATGTGCAGTTGAGGGGAGCCTTGTTTTGTCTAATTGATACCCTCGATGTGGGTAGTAGGACTTGGGATATTTGTCTAAGACAACTCTATGAGATTCAATGCATCAAGGACACGATAGATATTCTCCAAGGGAGGATTTGGGTCAATGCACGAGTTGGTAGCCACAGGTTGGGGAATGAGGTGATCTCAGCAGAGGTGGCACACATTTAATCGTCGAGTCCACACTTAGGGAGATGATCATGGGGGAGACATGTGCCACTCCTTTCATAGGACATGTCAGAATCCTGCATGACTAGAGTATACCATGTACGGATGAGGAAATTTTCTAGTGGGTGTTCGGACTCCAACCACTGTATTGGTACATTGTCGAGAGTGGGGATAACAAACTTAATGGTGATGGTTGGAAGGAGCAGGACAAAACCACATGCATTGAGCCGATTGCAGGTATTAGATATCCATCTCTTGGTGACATTTAGGGGGTAGTTATAGGGCACATGCGATTTCCAACAACCATCAGTACTATGCAGTAGCAAGTGACCGGAATTGGAAGTGGTGGGCTTCCAATCTGGAGGTGGGATCCAAGGATCCATTGGATCAGTGGACCACTTCTTTTACGGAGGATCATGGAGACTACAACGATAGGACTACATCTTTTTTAGGATGAAAAGTTAGGGGTTGTCGGTATTATCACTATGGGTCGAGGAAGGCCTTCCTTGTTATTGTTCCAGTGGGAGTCTGGACATGGATTGGTAGATTATGGCCTTGAGGATTCCTTGGCAGAATAGACTTCAATGCTATAGAGTTGCCCCTTATTGGTGTTGTGGCAGAGGTTTACGAGAATGGATGACTCGATAAGAGCACGAGAGGGTCACATTTATGAGTAGGCCAACGCAACACGCACATGATGGCCTCACTTCGAGATTAGTATAGGACCTTGGAGCTACAGGGTTGAGTAGTTGGGTCATAGATTGGGGAGAGTGGGCTCCCACAAGGGAAAGTGACCTAGATATTTCATTGGGCCTTCATTTGGCAACAGGTATTTCACTTCTTAGGGACATGTTGAGATAGGATAGCACTTCACTTGGGTGGCTATATGACTGACAGAAGATGGTCGGGATTGACTCACAAGGACGAGGGATCTATTCTATGAGACTTGAGTTGTACCTTCAAGAGTTCACTCTTAAGGTACCTAAGATCAAATTCTTTTACATTTTCTTTTAGTTTTATCGAAAAACGTTTTATTGTGTATTGTATTACAAGTAATCTAATAATTTTAATATTAAAAAGATTCATGTAATAAAAATAAATACACTTGTAATAATCTATTTCCTGGTAGATGAATGTAATAAAAATAGATACACTTGTAATAATATATTCCCTGGTAGATGAAAGTAAGGTGATTTTCGAGTTTCCGTTAAAACTAAATTTTATCTAGAATATGCTTTTAAATTAAAGTTAGTTTTTGTTTTGTAGGGGACAAAAATTGTTACAATATTTAGAGTTGATGGTATAACATTTATTATTTTTTGTTTGTACGATTTTATTCTGACTGCTCCATACAATTTCAAATCAAGATTCATGATTCAATAAGTCATTTGTGTATTATGGTCATTTTATTTTTTTCTCATGGTAAATATGTAAAAAAATTTAACATAATTCTTTTATTAAAGGGTATTTTTGTAATCAAACCTTCATTGATAAAAGGTTAATTTAATTTATTATCAGAACATCACTCTTGAAGGGAGAAATTTTAAACATAACATTTCTTATACAAGAAGCATAAAGATCCAAAATGTCAAAAAAAAAATGTTTGACAAGTGGAATCCAAATTCCAACCTTGCTTACAAGTATGTGTTTTCTTCTTCTATTTCACTCCTGTTTTTTTGGATCACTTATATATAGGTTATTTATAAAAATGAAAAAATCAGCTTCCATTTCACCAGTGTATCTCTTTTGAATGGCTGGTATACATGTTATATATAAAAACAAGAAAAAAATCATAATGGAATGTTACATTGTTTTTATTAAAATGAAAAAATCTTATAATTCACTAATGTGCTTTTTCTGGATTGCTTGTATGCATGTATCTTAAAAATGGAAAAAGAAAATTGTAACAAAATGTTAAATCTGTTTTGCATTTGGATTGTTTGCATACAAATTATTTATAAAAATGAAAAATTCCTCCTCCAAATTCACTTTATTTATTTATAAAAATGAAAAAAGAAAAGTGTAATGGAATGTGTTATGTAAACAGAGCATGTGTTTGTAATCTCACCAGAGTTGGATTTTAAAATAACATGGTTATGTAATTTCTGAAGCTGCCTGCAATATGAGGATTATCATGGTTATGCTAAGTATTTATGAATGCAATTAGGTATATTCATATCAATTTGTCTATACTAATATGTTTCTTCATGGCTAATCAGATGTCCATGCCCCTTAACTCTTTGATCCGGGAAATGGAGGCAACCAAAAAACTACTTGCTCTGTTTTAAATGGATTAGACTGCAGAAAATGATACTTTAAAATATGTGCGGAGTTGTCTTCAACAATTTTGAACTTTGTTTCCTCAAACTTTCTACCTCAATCTTTTGAATATGGTCCATCCTTCATTTTGTCCGTATCTTGTTTCTAGATGGTCCCAAATCATATTCAAATAGAAATTGAAATTTCTATTCTAGTGTAAAGCAATCATTTACAGACAACACCCCAACCTAATTATCAGAACTCCTCCCAACCAATAACCAAATTGGAAGACTGAAAACATTACAATAAACCCATAAATATTCATGGGGTGGCAAGATGGATTGTTTCCGCCAACAAATATAACATTGTCATGAAAAACATTATTTACTCATCCCAGTTATATTTAATTTAATTTGCTAGCAGATTCACTTGTAAATCTAGCATGAATTTAATTGGGTGAAGCCCATATCAGCATATGTTAGTTATATATATATATATACGCTGATATGGACAACCAAAATGATGGGTTCAGTAGCAACCAAATGTGTATAAAGGTACGTGAAGACTCATCTTGAGGTTGTGTGTCCATGGGAATTATACATATTTCTTCCATTCATTTTGATTTCTCAACCTCTCAAGGTTTCTTGCTTCTGCTTTGTAATACTCTTAGGGTGGGTTTTTATTGTCATGGTATCGGCAACCGTAATTTGGAAAAGGAAAAAGATTTGAACCATGATCAAAAGAGAAGTATAAAAACACAGTACAAAATCATTGTGTTGGACGAGGAATTTGGTGAATTCAAGAAAGGCTTTAGGCTTGCTTTTGACAATATATCTTACTACCAAGATAATGTAGGTTTTGGATAAAAAATACCATAAATGCAACCTCCTCGTCACTAATGGATCCGAGATGTCATTTTTCATGGGATGACCGAATACTTGTGAACTAGCTAATTAAACCTATTTTTAGCAATACCATGGCCATGTGCTTGGAGGAGGATGGATAAGCTTGGTTGCTGGAATATTTTTAGCTCTCTTGACAAACCATGTTGGCTCCCTAATTTGGTTTCAAAAGTATTTCCAAAAAAGAATTCAACCAAAATTTTGAACATTTTAATGTTACACTATTCAATAGGAGAAATATGTGCAATTCCTTCCATGCACATGGCATATAAATTATTTCAAATTGAAAAACCTTGAAAAAAGTTTACAGATCAAGGGTAAGATGAATTGATAGTTAATAAAATGTTATATAAGATTGTCTAGTTAATAAGATATTATATAAGTTTGTCAAAATTTCTGTGGATGCCTGCAGAAGGACCAGAAAATTGGTACGAGCATGTGTTTTACAATTGCCAACTAATACAGCATTTCTAGAGGGTATCACCAGTCGAAAAAACACTAACAGGAAGATGTAGCGCAATCTTTGCCAACATGATTTAACAAGATGGATGAATAACAAAATAGTTGGGGAAGGTTGATTCTGTGGCTGTCTTACAGTATAACTAAGTTGCCAGGGGCCGTATATGCAAGTTAAGATGTTGAATCGATCGCTGCTGACATCAAAATGTTGGACAATGAACAGATTCACCAACAAAACATGTCATTAAAGTTCTATTTAGTCCTTAATTTTGAAAATAAACTGTTTACATTTGCTGTGCAACGCTATATACAGTTCTTACTGCACTAACCCTTCACGTTTGAAGGCAAACTAGCAATGACCTCGAAAACATTGTAACAATCAATCGATGGGTTGCGCCCATTAAAACCCCGTTTTAACCGATTGAGCTCTCCCAACAAGTGCAATTCGATAACTTCCATTCCTCAAAAATGAGAATGATTTTCCCCGTTGCCGGGATTTGAACCAGGGTCGCCTGGGTGAAAACCAGGTATCCTAACCGGACTAGACGACAACGGATGAATGCCATTATAATCAACGAATGAGTTGCCTTTCACCCATATTTTCCATTAGGGTGGAGAAGTGAGCAAATCAATCTTGTAAATCTTGTGCAATTTCAAAAAGAAGCGGCTTCAGTTATAAGTTTCGATAATCTTTTATTTGTTTGTGCCAGTCCATATCCATTACTAACTGGATTGCGACACTTCAGTGCAATTTGATTTAAGGTGAATAAACAAATGCATTCTGTCTATTCATTTTAATGGACATTTCGAAATCTAATCGCTGCCAGTCCACAGGTTAAAAAATAAAAAAAAAAATAAAAAAAAAAAACTGCGAGCATAAAAAGTCTTCAAAGATTAACAATAGACAGATTTATTGGAAATTGGATTGGTGAAGAAGCTTTTTAAAAATTGGATGGGTTGAATAAGGTTGTTAGGTTTTAATATATCTCCTCAATATAATATTATTGATGTTTCTTTAATTTGTTTTTCGCCCCCCTTCTTCCGGCATAAGTTCTAGATAAGTGTCCTTAATAATTGCCTCCAATAAACAGCCAATAATAGAAATACGACATGTGGTGCCCTGGTGTAGGTAGGTCAAGCATGATTTTCGAACAACTGGTGCCACGACGACATGTGGTTCCCTGGCGTAGTTAGGTCAAGCTTGATTGTTGAACACCTGGTGCCGTGGTGTAGTTGGTTATCACGTCAGTCTAACACACTGAAGGTCTCCGGTTCAAGTCCGGGCGGCGCCAAATTAATTACCATTATTGTTTGCAGCTTTTTTTCTTCAAAGTCAAGATGGAACATTTGCACTGAGATATGAAATACATGACGCTACTACATAATCATTATTTGAAAAAAACTGAAATATGGAGTAGAACATAAAACATCAAGCTGGTGGCGGGACTTTTCCATGCATTTAACACCACGCGCTAAACTGGTATTGGAACTTTTCCACACATTTATCACCGCTGGAATAGCTCAGTTGGTTAGAGCGTGTGGCTGTTAACCACAAGGTCGGAGGTTCAAGCCCTCCTTCTAGCGTTCTGTAGATTTTGAAAATTCAGCGTACACGTATGCGTTTTCCTCCATTTCACCTGTGGCCTGTGGCAAATGACCTCTTGGAATTGAAAATTGAGCGTATACGTGTGCGTTTTCCTCCATTTCACCTGTGGTCTGTGGCAAATGACCTCTTGGAACAAAATTTGCAGGTTCACGTGTGCGTTTTCCTCCATTTCACCTGTGGCCTTTGGCAAATGACCTCTTGGAACAAAATTTGCAGGTTCACGTTGCAAATGACCTCTTGGAACAAAATTTGCAGGTTCACGTGTGCGTTTTCCTCCATTTCACCTGTGGCCTTTGGCAAATGACCTCTTGGAACAAAATTTGCAGGTTCACGTTTGCGTTTTCCTCCATTTCACCTGTGGCCTGTGGCAAATGCCGACACGTTATCTATTAAAAAGAAAAAAAATCCTGTATTTCACTTCTATTTTCAACAAAGAACATCTTGGTGAGAACGGACTTACAGGTGTGCGTTTTCCTCCATTTCACTTATGTGTCAAAAGATTTCTTGGTTACAGAGTTTACAGTTATGCGTTTTTCTCCATTCCACAAGGCTTACAGGTTTTTCACTTATGCTTATCTTCCGCATTGATTGTATGCAGCTTACTTTTAAAATGAAAAATCCCCCTCCATTTCATTTAAATGCCTCTTCTGCATTGTTTGTATACATGCAATCTATAAAAGTGATTTTTTATTTTTTTATAATGGAATGGTATAAAAATGAAAAAATCCTTCTCCATTTCATTATTGTGTCGCTTTTGGACTGCGTGGTATATATGTTATATATAAAAATGGAAAAAGAAAATTGTAATATCTACTTGTTTGTATACAAGTTATCTATTAAAATGAAAAAGTCCTCCATTTCACTTTATTTGTCTATTTTGGATAGCTTGTATACATGTTGTCCGTAAAAGTCTATTTTGGATCGCTTGTATGCATGTTGTCCGTAAAAATGAAAAAAGTAAATTGTAATGGAATGTTCTATGTCTTCTAAATTGCTTGCAGATTGGTTATCTATAAAAATGAAAAAATCGACTTTTATTTTATGTATGTCTAAAAAAATAGAAAGAAAGCATAATAGAATGTTATATGTCTTTTGGATTGCTGGTATTGATAGTCATCTTTATGTTCATTGTAGATTTCAGAATATTTTGAAAATTGAATGAGCATGAGCAAAGTATTATTTGACATTTAAGTGGTACCATAGTACTCTGTTTTATCTATAACAATGTTTTAAGTTGTGTTACTATAAGTCCTTCCTAGGAAGGAAAATTTTCAAACTCAATCAATGCGAAATGCTATTTTCCTCTGTTTCCAGTTTAGCCAAAATGCGGACAAATTTCAACCTTCAATCGTTATAATAAACATTACAAATAACACCACAAAGTAAAACTTGAGAAATTATAATCTTTTCAAATTGACTCTAATATACAAGTACAATATAGTTGCAAGAGGATGAGAAATTTATCATGCATGCTCTTTGTACCTAAAGACGTGTAGCTTGAAAGGTATCTCATTTTGTTATGCAACCAGATCACAAAACAGAAGAAAAGATAGATCAACGACTTGAAAATTAGCCTCTTCAAGAGGGCAACCTCCTCTATATCACATAATTGAACAATTCTTGGATGATACAAATGACAAGACCTCCTTGTTATATATAACAGTTTAAGTAGTCACAATATAATCATAACCTACATAACAATAATAATGTAAGACACAATAATAATAATATGGAGGCTACATGGGCACAATAATAACAATATGGGGGGTACACAAACAATAACAATAAGGAAGCTACACTAGTATTATAGGGACTTAACATGCTCCTCTCCTTCAAAAAAATTGTTGTCCTCAACACTTGAATAGTTATGGATGCTTCTGTATAAAATTCTCATCCTCCCATGTGGAATCTTCAGTGGATAAGTTTTCCACTTAATGAGATACTCTCAAATTGAATGATTATGTAGCTATTGGGTTCTTGTTTTCGTGATTGCTTCAACCTCCAATATGATTTTTCCTTCCTCGTCAAGTTCTAGCAATATTGTTTGAACTGAGAGCTTGTCACCGATAACATTCTTTAAGCATGAAACATGAAAAATTAGGTGTACTTGGGAAGATGCAGGAAACTCCAATTTGTATGCCATGGTACCAATCTTTTACAACACCTTGTAAGGACTATAGTATTTGGGTGATAATTTATTATCCTTCTTAGCTTGCTCGAGGGACATTTGTTTGTATGGTTGTAGCTGTAAAAATACCCAGTTGCATACGTCAAAACTTCTTTCATTGCGATGCTGATTTGCTGGTTGTTTCATTCGATTTTGCGCCAGAGTGAGGTTATCCTTTAAGAGTTGGAGAACTTGATGTTGATGTTCGATGTGGTCTTCCATTGCTTGAACCTTAGAATTTCCTCTTAAAGATGATGTACTGGACGATGGATGATATCCATAAAGTGCTATAAATGGGGTCATGTTTGTTGTAGTATGGAAGGGAGTTTTATACCACCATTCAGCCAGAGGTAACAACTTGACCCATTGTGTTTGTTTATCAGATACAAAACAACAAAAATATCCTTCCAAACATTTGTTCACTATCTCAGTTTTCCCATCAAATTGAGGATGATAAGATGAGCTATGAGCTAATTGAGTACCAAGACAAGAAAATAATTTCGTCCAAAAATTTCCAGTGGAAATGGCATCTCTGTCACTTACAATAATTTTTGGGTTTCCATGTAGATTTTGAATTGTTTCCATAAATGCAGTAACAATTGTACTAGTTTTAAAAGGATGAGATAATGTACAAAAGTGTGCATACTTGGTAAGTCTATCAACTACCACCATGATGACACTCTTTTCTTCGGACTTGGGTAAACCTCGGATAAAATCCACTGAGACCTCCTCCGAACATTGACTTGGAATGGCTAAAGGTTGTAACAAACTTGGGGTCTTAATTGTCTCAACTTTATGTTTTTGCAAACCAAAACATTTTGCCACAAAATTCTGAATATCAGATTTAAGGTCATCCCAAAAAAATTCCTTCTTGACCGTGTGGTAAGTTTTTAAAAATCTTGAGTGCCCTCTTAAGGGGGAGGTGTGCAATTCCAAAAGAATATTTGTTTGAGTTGAGAATTCTTACATAGATATAAACAATCTTTATATCATAATGAATCATTTTTTTAGATAAATGTATCAGCTATACTGGGATCTTGCTGCAACTTTTGAATGAGTGTCCAAACCTCTTCGTCATTCTTCCTTTCATCCCTTGCTTCAGTTATCTAATCGGGTTGGATAATGTAAATGGCATAGAGTAATGCTTCCACATCCTCATCTTTTCTCGAGAGTGCATCTGCAACAACATTTTGCTTCCCTTTTTTGTAGATGGTTTCAAAGTCATAACCCAACATCTTTGTGACCCATTTTTGCTGCTCCTTTGAAGATAATCTTTGTTCCAAAAAGTATTTAAGGCTGTCATGCTCTGTTTTTACTTTGAAGTGTCTTCCCATTATGTAAGGTCACCATTGCTTTAGTGCATGTAGTATTGCCAACATTTCTTTTTCATAAATAGGTTTGTGTAAATACTTTCGCTTGATTGGATGACTTTCAAAAGAAATAGTTCTTCCTTCTTGGATTAAAACAACACCAATTCCATTTCTTGAGGCATCATATTCCACAATAAAGGGTTTTGTGAAGTTTGATGTAGCTAAGACCAATTCTTGGAAAATTGCCTCTTTAAGATGTTCAAAGGCCTTAGTTGCATATGGAGTCCAAAAAATGCATATTTCTTCAATAATGTTGTTAGAGGCACTACTATTCTCCTATAATCCTTAACAAGCTTGTGATAATACCCTGTCAACCCGAGAAATCCTCAAAGATGTTTTAGGGTTGTGGGGTTTTTCCATTCTTTAATGGCTTTAATTTTGTTAGGATCTACCTTAACACCCTCATGAGATACAATATGACCCAAATATTCCACCTCTTGTACTTCAAAGAAACATTTAGAGGTTTTTGCATATAATTGTTTCTCCTCCAATAGTTTGAGCATCTTGTCAACATGTTGAACATGATCCTTCCAAGACTTGTGTAGATTAGTATATCATCAAAAGATACTAACACAAATTTTCTAAGGAAGGGTTTGAAAATGGAATTCATCAAACTTTGAAATGTGGAAGGTGCATTAGTAAGGTTAAAAGGCATGACCAAAAGCTCATAATGACTTTCATGAGTTCTAAATGTTGTTATCAGAATGTCTTTAGTCTTCATTCTAATTTGATGATATACTAAACGAAGATCTAGCTTGGTGAAGTAAATTGTTCCATGTAATTCATCCAGCAATTCATCAATGATAGGAATGAGAAATTTATCTTTAATAGTGAGCTAGTTGAGCTCCTTATAATTCAAACACGTACAACATGATCCATCATTCTTGTGCACCAATACTACTGGAGCAAAGAAAGAACTTTGGCTAGGTTGAATTATACGGTCTCTAGCATTTCTACAACCATATGTTCAATTTCACTCTTTTGGGCATAGGGATCTCTATAAGGCCTAATTTTTGGAAGAACACTTTCTAGAATTGAGTGAATAACATGAACATAATCACGAATAGGTGGGAGGTCTTTGGGAGACTCAAATACCTTGGAATGATTGTCCAAAACTTTTTACAGATCTAGAGAAATGGATGATTTTGATGTTTGAACCTCTTGTGAGCATTATTGTGCAATTACGCGTCGTTGTTCTCTTAAAAAAAATTGTCATGATATTAGAGCTAATTATCTTCCCTGGTTTCCTT
The DNA here is from genome assembly GCA_000404065.3 of Pinus taeda. NCBI lineage: Eukaryota > Viridiplantae > Streptophyta > Pinopsida > Pinales > Pinaceae > Pinus > Pinus taeda. The sequence continues at coordinate 39,312 of APFE030273722.1, read as the reverse complement.
GCAATACCCCATAATTCAATTTTGTTTTCCCAGAAAAATTTCATGAAAAAATCTTGAAAATTAAAAGTTATTGTCCCCAAAGATTGTAACCATTAGACTCCTAGTACAACATCAACACCATCCATTGGAATGGAAAACATTGCACTATTCAATATATATTTGCCCATGGTTAGCATGATATTATGACACTTTCCAAAGCAATTTATAGTTCCTCCATTTGCAACCATCACTTGACACTCTGATGCTAAACATAGAAAGCAATTCAATTCCTTGGTTATCTTACAATGAATAAAATTATGGGTATTATCCTAATCAATCAACAATACTTCTTGATATATCCTTCTATCTTGAGTGTTTGAGTAGTAATTCTCGCCAATGCATTACAAGATATAGTCAGATTCATTTCTTCTTTTTCCAGGGTTGGTTCTTGGTGTATATCCTCTTCTTTTGATGTTTATTATTCATTTTCTTCCTCCTCTTCACAACCTATATAAAATAATTTCTTCTAATCACACTTAAGACCTTTAGTGTATTTGTTATCACAACTGTAACAAAGTCTTTTTGCTCTTTTTTCTCTAGTTGATGTGGTGTCAACCTTGTAGGTTGTGGGAGGCTAGGAGCAACAACACTTCCATTTTTATAATTGTGAGTGGTAGACTTCTTTGTTGCCATAATTTTGCTTTCAACTTTTCTTGCCACCTTGAATTCCATCTCCAATGAATTAGGTTTCCAAAGGCGAACTTCATGTTGGATGTTATCCTTTAAAGTCTCTATAAAGACATCAATCTTATGCTCCTCTAGAATCTTAGATACCTTGATATTCAATTTTTGGAAGTCCTCAATATGCTCCGCCATTGAATCCTTTTGTTTGAGATTTATCAATTGGCTAAAGGTGTTTTTCTATGTATTCTCATATTGTGCTATCATTTCCTCCGTAAAAATTGACCAAGTGAGAAGTGGTTTACGAGAAAAAAACCATCGAGACCATACAAACTAATTGGGTTATAATTATAAAGATGCAATGCGTACTTTTTGTGAGTGTTGCACATCATGTAGATCAAAATATTGCTTCATCTGTCATATCCATGCTACTAGATCCTTGCCATCAAACTTCCTCATATCAATTTTTGGAATGCGGTTGGTCTTCAACCGAAAGTTCTAAAATCATGATTAAATTTCTTTTTGTTCTCATTATGAGTTTCATGGAATATCTTGTCACTATTAGGAAGCATTTCTTGTAGCAACTTTGTCAAACCTTCCTTCTAACTTTCCATGTTTTCTTTTAAACCATTCATGTTGCCTTTTATTTATGCTTTTAAACTATCCATGTTACCTTTTATTTATGCTTTTAAACCATACGTGTCCCCTTTTAAGCCATCCATGTCCCATTTTAGTTCATCTTTGGTTGTGCTTTGTGAGATCGAAATTTCTTGCACTTGGTCTCGTAATTTCGATATATCATGTTGTAATTCTTCCTCTTAATGCATCATAATAGAGCTTTATGAGGGCTCAATGGGTGTAGAATTCTTTTCTTTGGGAGGCATTTTAGAACCAAATATTGATATCTCTACTTCAATATGCCATTGGAATCACTCCAGACTGGTTTTTTAAACAAAAGTTGTTCAATTTTTTAAAAAATACACACATTTTCTTACTTTTAGGAGTTCAATATTCAAATGGTTGTATCTCTGTAATTTTGGCTCTCCAAGGTCTAAAATTTCATCTTATAGTAGCTCTTTCGGTCTTGTTTCCAACACCACACGTCAGACTGAGATTGGATTCCTCAAGATAAATTTATGCCCAATCTCCCACGATGACTTAGTTATGCACTGATTTAGTAGAGTGAACTTGTACGAAATGCCATGTGTCATTGTTTCAACTTTAAGTAACTTTCTACGAAATTCAAATCTGATGCTTGGAGAGAGAGTTATGATGATTATATTTAGCTCACATGTTTGAGACTTAATTATGGAGCATGAAAAAACCCTAGGCTTCTTCAGACGATATCTCAGAAAATATAGCGAACCAAGACCTGAAATTTTTACACGAAGTTCACCAAACTTTCGGCTCCATGTGGTTGAAATTTCAGCTTCTGAAGCCTCTTAGAAAAAAAAAAATTATAGCGTAAATTCTAAGATGACTTGTTTGAAATAGTGAAACCTTGGAACCTGGCTCTGATATCAAATGTTAAGCAACCATATCATAAAACAAAAGAAAATATAGATCAACCACTTGGAAATTAGCCTCTTCGAGAGGGAAACCTCCTTCATATCACATAAATGAACAATTCTTGGATGATACAAATGATAATACCTCTGTGATAAATATAGGAGTCTAAGGGGTCACAATATAATTAAAGCCTACATAATAATAATAATGTAAGGGCACAACAATAACAATAATGGGCTTATATGGGGCACAATAATAAAAATATGGGGCGACTACATGGGTACAAAAATAACAATAAAGGGGTTACACTAACAATGACAATAAGGAGACTACACTAGTATTATAGGGACCTAACACATTTAAATATAGAAGATGGATGTCTCTATTCCTCCAAGTGTTACATTTTCAAGTTCAAACTGTAAACCATAAGTTAATAGGAACTAAACTTATTTCCTAAATGAATCTCTAAAAGTCAGAAATTTTGTTCATATAATTTCTGAATTTCTAAACTTGGATTTTAGGATCATAACAAATTTTCCTTTCAATGCACCCTATCATGTTTATAAATGTATTTTCCATAAACTATGGAAAACAAAATCAATATAGTTACATAGAACCAAACCACTTACTGACTAGCTACCCAAAAAAAAAACTAACAATTATCACTCATTAATTGTATCTCCATGCTGATTTGCCTCTCCTTTCAGTCCCTTAATCATTTTTGGTAACCGAAGGACATCAATAAAAATTCAATTTCAACTTATTTGGACATTTAATTATGAAATTTTAGTTTCCTTTCAAGAAAAAATGATTATTTTTTTTTCAAAACCATTTTTAGATCTAAGATCAAGATAACCAATGATGTTTTGGTAAGGCTATTGCCTAGATCAACAGACACTATATATTCTTAAGGATTATTTTGAACTGCAATAGCCATGTAGAATTGTTACAATAAGAGGATATGCAAGGTAATTTTAATAGTTAATTCAATTACCCTGAGTACTTAGGTATCAACAACAATTTCTTGTTTTAAAGCATAGCTCATTCAATACATTAACCACTCATTTTGATTACAATTTAGTTGCCTCTACCACTTCCATAAGCTTTTAGGTTTATGCTATAACTCATATTTTCCATCAAACTTGCATCCCCATTTTTAGCCAAAACCCATGGAAATACAGGCTTCACTCCATGTTGAATACTATTTGTAGGCATGCCAAAGATGAATGTTTGCTTGTCTATCAATGAATAAAATCAATCAATATTGTCCTTTGCTCAATCAACATTATACCAAAGGGGCATAAAGAATTAAATGAAGTCAAGTAGTGAGAATCAAATGTTTCTTGACTTAACAATTAAGGCAAGTTCCCTATATTTCTATCACAACTTAATCAACCTCACTAACTGTCATGTCCCCAATAAATCATTTTTCTAAGGAGAATTCTCAATTTTTCAATTTTGGAGACTAAGAAACATTTTGGCATTTAGACTTAGGAAAAGTGGGTTATGGAGGCACATTATGTTTTTAAGAGAAAGAAGGCCAAACTTAGGAGAAAAAGGGAATTAAAATGTTAGTGGGTTGTGGGGACCACCCAAAAAGGGGAAAATTGAGCCCCTTAAGGGAAATCGAACCATAAGAGAAGAAAGGTAAAAAGGGGGTCGAATTAGTGGAGTCCACAAGGAGGAGGTGAGCAACAATTATAAATAGAAGGGGAGAGCCTCATTTGGGTAGATTTTAATTTTGCAATTTCAGAAATAAAGTTTGTTTGAGCTGCATTGCCAATTCAACTAGTGTTGTTAGGCACAAGGGATTTCCAAACATAAAATCTCAACTCTTCTTCGATGAACTTTGAGTGTCATGCTAGGAGAGCATTTGAGATCTAAATTGAACATCTGGAGAGCATGATTCACAGGTTTCTCTCAACGGTGCGAGTTCTAGGAGGGCACAAAAGGAATTTTCATGGAGCTAAGGAGAGCAGGGAAATAGTGGAGTTTGGTCGAGAAAAATTGCAAAGAATTTCCCTTAAGGAGGAGGAGTCATCTCCTAGTGTTTTTCATGTCTAAATGGGGGTCGATTTGGAGGGTCGAAAATAGGTCAACATGTGTTCATGAAGAGTTGTGTCCCTATAGTCAGACCGAAATGAGATTATTTATAGGAAGTTGACTTGATGATGACAGTAGGGAGACATTGATGGATGGAGGAGCCTTTGAACATTGACTTTGACAATAATCTAAAGCCTACAATGGAGGCTTGAACTATACGTTTGACCCAAGCATGAAACCCATGCTTTAACAAGTCAAATAAAATTCTTTTTGCTTTTATTTTGACAAATATATTACATTTAACTCAACTACAATAATGAAGACCGAACCTAGTTACATTTTCCAACACTCCCTCTTAACTAGGGAGGTATTCATACTTACATATAATCAAAGAGGTACATGGAAGATCTCAAAAAACATCATCTATGAAGAATTTTAGGCACCGAAATGCCATGGACTAGATTCCTAATCAAGGTAATCTATCCATTGGTCTCTCAATAATTTAGGCACGAAAATGCCATAGACTAGATTCCTGACCAGGACAATCTATCCAAGTGGGAATAAGATGGACTCAAGCTTTCAGCCTCTCTAGGTACCATCAGGCTTACTTTCTAACCATCAACCCAAAGATCCAGGTGCGTGTTAGAGCTCAATGACCAACGCCACCCTTCCAAATCCGGGACCTAGACATCAGCACAAAGTGTCGGCTAGATGTCCTCCCAGGCAATGCTTCACTCACAAAGCCTCAACACTCCTTGATCTAGCATATCAAGGACAACAAATCTCTCCCGATCGAATTGATCGGTAACCAACCTGCTACCAAAGCCTTCGAGAGATTTACATGTACAAACAAAACCCCAATTAATAATATACTTCCACATGTACATAATCAAATAAAAACCTCTGGGGTCTTCCAGACAACATGATGTTATTTCTTAACTTTTCATAGTAAGACTAGCAACTGAATCTTTGACAAAATATTCCTCAATCATGCACTTTCATTTTCCTACTTCATATGCAGCGACATATTCTTCAACCAGATCCTTATTTTCTTCATTTAGCAGCACCCCAAAATGCCTTTTCCAATTTCCTTCTCTCACTCATGGCCTTCACTAAAACTTACAGTTGTTAGTCTTGGTCTAGTGCATGACACATGAAGTAGAGAACCATATGTCATTCCCTCTTAATTAAAGAGTATCTAATCATTCCATTACAATGAATGTTCTCAAACATCCTCTTATCCTTGGGATATTTCTTTCATTCAAGCTCCCTCTTAATTTAGGGAGATTTCATTCATGCTCCCTCTTAACTTAGGGAGTTCTACTTCTTGATATTAGAGAATATTTCATGGATTCCATCCTTTTTATCAGAGTCATTCATGTATCATGCTTATCACATCAATTTTACTTACGATCATCTTCACCAATTTGAAGATGATGTACCTAGGCAACTTAGATAACAATTACAACCAAAATTATAGAAGCATGAAATTAGCCATATCAAAATCTTATAACAACGAAAGCATTTAGACTTTACAAACATAATAAATAAGAGACTATATTTCAATACTTCAACTTCTTGCCTAGGTTTAGTTACAAACCTTAACTCACATTCATATCTTATCAATCAAATTCGTTATATCTAGGATTTCAATATTCTAAATGACAAATTCCTTCATATAGCAAAACCTAGAAACAAATCAAATCAATGAATCTAACAACTTTCATAATTAATATGTTAGACTCTTCACAAAGCTTTCACACATATCCTAGATTTCATACATGAGCTTCAAAAATCAAAACCAAACACAACTTGATCAACATCATGCCTAGCATCTACTAGGGTTTGATATTCACCCTATATTTTCTTATTTACACAATCTCGACAATCACTATGTATATTCATATATTGTCTTATCGCACATACTTAGAGAGTTTAACTAATACTAGGGTTTAGCTGAAAGACCCTAGATTTTCCAAACATTATCCTAGACCATCAAACTTTGACTAGGTCTTGTTTCCAAACCCTAGGACTCATGACCATTAATGCTTAGGTCAACACACATATCTAGGAATTCATCATGTTAGGCAATATTAATATGTTAGTCATATACCAGCCTAGAACAAGCTAGGGTTTCAACCAAATGAACACATATCTAGGGTTTCATTCCTAGGACTCTAAATACTTAACAAGGGTTTTTCTTATAGACCCAACCAAACCCTAAAGATCCAGGGTTTCATAACATAACAAAGAAAACCCTACTATTCCAAAAATTTCAAAGGTTCAGGATCTCAGACAAACATCATTCAACCCTAAGTTAGGTTTTCATGATCATACCCAAAACCCAAACATGACATCAACAACAAAAACTTCAAATAACATTTCCCAATAACCCTAAGTAGTTTTAGGGTTTCAAACTTGACATTAGCATACCCTTAGGTTAAGGTTTTCTAGAGAACTTGTTTGGGGTTCTATAAAGTCAATTAGGAATATGGGGGGGTAGATTTATCAAGTGATGAATCACCCAAAACACGAATATGCATGATTCAATATAGTTGGACATAATGGTGTTAGTAATATATTATCAAATGAATAAACATTTATTATAAGGAAATCAATGTTTTGTAGTTTAAGACATACCTTTGTTCCTTGAAAAACCTTGTAGGGACTCCATGAAGTGTCATGATATTTTGTACCTATAACAAATACTCCTAGACAAAATATGCGATACCTAGAATATGATGTTAGCTCTCAACCTATATTTTCTAACAATGGAGGATGGAATTCTTTATATAAAAAAACACATTTTCTTTCCTTCTAAATAATACTAATATCTTACTTGACATCCTAGATTGCTTTATAAATCCTAGAAGATAAGGGTTAAGGTTCTTGTATGTTCTAGAATAGGATTATGTAGACTACCTAAGATACTAAAAACTTATAAATATTCATACATCGAGTTTACATACCTTGAAACTCTATAATTGAGAGATCAATGTTTCGTAGGACTTGATGCTCTCCTTGGAAACTTAGATCATTGGTGGATTTCCATAGGAAACTATTTTGAGATCCTTTTCCTCAACGAGTTGTAGATCGAATGTGCTACTTCACATATCACTGCTTCAATCTTATCATTGCTTCAACACTTAATGCTTCAACACATAAATGAGCCTGAATTCCTCTTCATGACTGTGACTTTGACTTCTTTCATTTATGAAGTTGTTTTGAATTACGAACTCAATTCCTTAAGATAATCTAAATTATCTTATTGTCCTAATTTCTTTATGTGATGAAACTGAACTTCACACTTGTACTTACTTCTGAGATATTAATGTAGTAAAACCTTGTCACTTGATCGAATCTGAGCGAATGTGAAGCACTGAGCTAGACACAAAGAAACTGAGGAATAATATCCCACCATACCATTTTTAGGAGTTCCTGTAGAATTGTTCCTATCAATGGAAGCCATGCAAAGATAAAGGCAACCATCATACATAATTTTTCTTTGAACATATTTTGTTGTGGAAAAAAAAACAATAGTCTATTCTCATAAATCCAACTCCATCATTCCATCAATGCTTCCTAAAATGGACCCAACAATCACAACTGCAAACTAGTTTTATCTAAACCTCCTACTCTAAGAACTAGCCCAACTATAGAATAACCCTTATTAAATCTCCCAACCTTCTAACTCATCTTCATTATCTCCAAACCAATGAGGATGGCATTGATAGGAAAAATACTCAAATATCTAGTGGCAATTTTGATATAAAGTAACTCAAACCCAACAAAAGCATTTCCCACATATCCTTGTAGTATGGAACTTTCAAATGTGATGCCAAACTTAACAAATAAAAATTCAAGTTTGCAACCTAGATGTTTATGCATACATTGAAGTATAGTTGATTCATGGCAATGCACACAATATCACAAAAATGCATCCTAATGATGTATATGAAAGATGGGTCCATAGGGAAAACCCAAGTAACATTAAAATTCAGGTCTAAGACCTTGGCATTTCTCATCATTTAGGTTATATTTTAAACTTCATTGGGTGCAACATCTTTTATTTTTATTTTTTGTGACTATACAATAATTGGGTTGGTTTCATACTTACATGACACAGGGTCGATTCTAACCACTACCACAGTAACCTTAAGGTGGCTATGTATGCCCCTTTTGCAAATAAGGGTAAGTCAGGGGATTTGAACGTCGAACCTTTTGGTACATATCTCTTCATTTTCACGACACTTTCTAAGTAAGTTGCCTCCCCGGAGTTTGAATTGGGTGCAATATCAAGGAAATATTAGAATTATAATACTTGATGGTATCAGGATGAACCCTGAAAATTTGAGCAACAAATCACAACTAGGCATTTGTTGTCACTATCCCATGTTCTCCCTTGCGTATCATTCATAGAATCAATAATGGGTCCACCCATTCTAAACCTATATGCAGTTTCTAATGCATAATCATAAATCTGATTATTTTTTTAAGGGTTTCAATAGTCATGGTTTGAAGTCAATTCACCTATGGCAGAAACAACCTCAATTGCATTCACAAAAGAAATTGAATTATTCAATGGAGATAACCACAATCACGACCTACCATAAGTCATATTGATCAAATACTTATTAAACAAAAGTGAATTGTTCCCACTATTGAAGCTATTAAGTAGAACAAATTCACCTATTTACATTGAGAAAATCACATCTATGAGGTCGAATTTATTGTAAGGAAAAACATAGAAATACAATATATTCCAATGGCACTATCTATATTTTTTATATAAGATGATTTCTAAGTGAAAATGCATGACATCCAATACAATTTAGAGGGAACGCTTTGCACTGGAATTGGCCTTAGTTGGTGTGTTCTGCAGATAATATCGAAGATGATCCAACTGTGAGATAGGGGAACTAAGTACAAGTGAGGAAGTTTGAATTTCGTGGGGAGCAGGAGCAGCATGCGAGGACAATGTGCATTAATTTCACTAGATCGACCAATGTTGGAGCAAGATGGAGATGGGTGGAGGGGCCCAAGAGAGTTAAAAAAATGGACTACCCTAAAAGCCAATATGTAAAAGGAATAGACTAAGGCTATAGATATATTACACTATCACGTTAGAGGTATGGGAAAGATGGTGGTTCAGGAAAATATGGAAATGGAAATTTTCCCTAAAACTCAAAAGTTTTGGGTAGTCGGTATGGTAGAATAAGATATTAACTTGGGAATTTTTTGTAGGAGAGGTTCCATAGGTTTTGGTAGATATGTTATGTTGCAAAGTTGATAATGAGGATGTTTGTCACCTTTTTCTCAAGTGTTCTTATGTGGTTTCCTTTTGGATCGGTGTGTTAAACACTTTAAACATCAATGCTTGTTGGGATTCTTCATCAATAGAAGTATATCTGAAGGATTAGAAGAATACAAGGAATTTAGAATTCTTCTATTTTATATTTTCTACGGCATATGGAGGAGCACAAATGCATACATTTTTTAAGATATTCCATTGAACATTAGTAGAATTTGCGTAAAAGTATGTGCATATTTTAATGAGATTGACTTGTGGCACATAAGTGAACATTGAGATGCAATCAATGAGTGAAGATCTAGAGTAGATAACCCATGGGAATTTTTGATGGGGCTACAAATCATAACATGTGTGGTAGTGGGGCATAAATTGTCTTAAAACCAGGTCAAATTTATCGTTTCTTTTGGAACAACGGTTCAAGTACAAATACTCAAGCTAAGATCATTGCTCTTTGGCGAGTTTTATATTGTGCAAAATGGCTAGCCATTGAGACATTGGATATCTATGGGGATACAAAAGTTGTTATTAACTGGCCAAATGAAAAGTCTACTTTCGATCCTCCAATGCTCGTAAGTTAGATTAATAGACTTAGGGTGTTGATTGGACAATTCAGTGGGGTAACTATTTCTCATATACAAATGGAATAAAATAGTATAGTTAATGCTCTTTAAAATATTAGACATAGATATCAACTGGGGGAGATCAACTTCTCTACATACAATAATGGCAAACTTGAAAGGATTGGAAAAATCTTGTTTACATGAGTTTCACACTTAATTGATGATGATCTACAAGATTACATGTTTAGATAAAGTCATACACATTTGATATGTATTTATTATTATATGTTTTTTGTGAGACTTCTACCAGGACAAAATTTAAAAATCTAAAATATGTGATTTCTTTTATACTACAGTGGAGACATCATATATGGTGAAATTTGAATATTATAGTCATATGTAAATAGTTTTTGTTAATGCAAAGCCTTTTGGTTTTTTCTTTCTTGAAAAAAAAAGAAAAAAAAATAGAGGGTTACACCAATTTGTATCATGTATTATTTTTATTTTTTTTCTTAATTTTACATTTTTACAATAAATAATATATAACCTAGTTTAGATCCATCGCATGTACCGAGTTTTGAGAGTGATCAAATCTCTTTTTTTAAAAAGGTTTGCACTTCAATAGAGATTTGAGATTTGATCTTTTTCAACTCTAGGTAAATCCGAGTTAAAATAAATGTACGCTGGTTTAATTATTAACCTCCACATTAAAGAAAAATAACCATTAAAAAAAAACCATGGTTTAAAAATATTTTGGAAAAAATTAAAACTTTTATGTTTTTTCTTTTATTTTTAATTTAGTTTTAATTTAATTTAATTTTAATTGAATCAAAATATTAAAAATACAACAGCTCCTCATAAACCCTATACAATTATAAATTAAAACTTATAATATCTATATTATAATAAAAACCTTAATTTCACACCAGAAAAAGCTTTTTACTTTTTATTTTTTATAATTTTACTTATAACTTTTCTTCTGGAATTTGACCAAATTGATATTACAGTGTATTGATTACAGATGTTTTGAAATCTATGAACATATACGGACATGAACCAGGAGATAAGTTTACAGGTTTGTAACTTTGTATATGAGCTCTGTAGTTGTATTTGGTGAAGCACAAAAAACTCACAAATTCCACAATCGAGATAAGTTCACAGGTTTGTACATGTGCTTTGTAGTTGTATTTGGCGAAGCAATAATCACAAATTGTGAACAAATTATAGCTGCCCAGCCTGGCTTCTTCGGTATAGCCGGTCATCACCGACGAACTGAAAGTAAAAATTTAAATTTGTAAATTGCATCGACATCCCAAATGCTTTACTTTGCGTTCAGTGTTCTTTAAATTTGTAAACCACCCACAGAAAGCTGTTTGAATCAGAACAGAACACTCTTAAACGCCACATATTATATCGCAGGTGTTATTTTGCCGGTGATTTTATCGGTTTGGTGTTAGCAGCAATTCAAATGGTGAACCCATTATTTCGCCGGTGGTTATATCGGTTTGGTATCAGCAGCAATTCAAATGGTGAACCCATTAAATGACAATGAGAAGACAGCAACTAATGGAAACCTTGCTTTTTCAACCGGCACGGCAGCATTCTCAGCGTAAATTAGCTACAATTCCCAAATCACAATCCAATACTTATTCTGGCATACCTTTGGATGATATTCGAAAACCCTGTAAAGTTAAACTCGGCTGTTTGAAGGAGGCGGTGGACAATTTGCATTTTACAGACAACCAAGCAGATTCCCTTACATATACAGCCCTCCTTCATGCTTGTATTAAGAAAAATAACTTACCACATGGCAAACTCATCTGTTCTCGCATGAATCAGACGGGATTCAGGGGCGATGTAATGTTACACAACACGCTTGTTAATATGTATGTCAAATGTGGGAGTCTGGTGGACGCTCGCAGAGCTTTCGACCAAATGCCTGAGCGAGATGTCTGCTCATGGACTGTCATGATCGCAGCTTACTCAAAACATGGATTTCCCGAGGAGGCACTAAAACTTTTCCTGCAAATGTCGGGGACAGGAGTTAAACCCAATCATTTTACCTTTGCCAGTGTTCTTCCTGCTTGTGCCCAATTGGCATCTTTGGATCAGGGCGTGAAGATCCACGAAGAAATAAAAAGCCGTGGGTTCGAATGCAATGCTTTTGTAGCGAATGCCCTGGTAGACATGTATGCTAAATGTGATAGGGTTGAGATTGCACGCATTGTGTTTGACAAAATGTCTGAACCAAATGTTGTCTCCTGGACAGCGTTGATTGCAGGATATGCACAGAAAGGGGATATTGACGAGGCAGCGAAGCTTTTTCAGAAAATGCCTCACAGAGACGTGTTCTCGTGGACGGCGATGATTGCAGGGTATGCACAAAATGGATGGGTGGAGGATGCGTTGAGGCTTTTTGGTAAAATGATATTGTCAGGGATTAGGCCAGATGCAAAAACCTTCGCCAGTGTTCTTCCAGCATGTGCCGATTCGGTAGCTATTGAGCTGGGCATACAGATCCATGGAGAAGTAATTAAAAGTGGATTTCAGTCCAGTGTCTTTGTGGTGAGTGCCCTTGTAAATATGTATGCAAAATGTGGGAACATAGAGAGAGCCCGTGAACTGTTCAATAAAATGCGCAATCGGGATGTCGTTTCCTGGAGTATTATGATTGCAGGGCATGTACAGATTGGATTAGCAGGGGAGGCTCTGAAACTTTTTGAACGAATGCAATTGGCAGGTTTGATGCCAGACTCTCAAACCTTTGCCAGTATTCTCCCGGCATGTGCCAACCTGGCAGCTCTGGAACAGGGTATGGAGATCCATGGAAAGATAATTAAAAGTGGTGTTCACTCAGATGTCACGGTGGTGAACGCCCTGATAGACATGTACTCAAAATGTGGGAGCATAGAGAATGCACGCGATTTATTTGACAAAATGCATCCGCGAAATGTTGTATCCTGGACAGCTATGATTGCAGGATATGCTATGCATGGCTGTGGCAATGAGGCCCTCCAACTCTTTGAACAAATGAAACGCTCTCGCTTGATTCCAGACCATGTTACCTATCTTTGTGTTTTGTCTGCTTGCAGCCACGCAGGTCTAGTGGATGAGGGATATGAACACTTCAATTGCATGAGTGGACATCATCACATCACACCTGCAATGGAGCACTATAGCTGCATGGTTGACCTTCTTTGCCGTGCTGGACGTTTGTATGAAGCGCAAAACTTCATCAATAATATGCCGATACAATCCGACGATAGAGTTTGGACATGCTTGCTCAGTGCTTGTAAAGTACATAATGATTTAAAGCTAGGAGAATATGTGGCAGATCGCCTTCTTGAGTTAAACCCTGTCAATGATGCGCCTTATGTTCTTATTTCAAACATATATGCTGCCGTTGGCAGAAGGGATGACATTGAAAGGGTAAGGAAAACAATGAAAGACAAAGGTCTGAAAAAGTCACCTGGTTGCAGTTGGATTGAGGTTAATAAACAGGTGCATGCTTTCCTTACTGGGCATAGGTCACAATTTATAGTCACTGATCAAATTTGAAGGGCTCTTGTAAAGAAATGGACATCTCATTATGTCGATAGGTGTGGTCTATTTCAGAACAGGCCTCTTAGAATTTCCAATCTTTAAAGACAAAAATGTTATGAATGATCTAGATTTTTTTTTAAAGTTATGAATGATCTAGATTTAATACTTTGAGACTAGTCTTCATCATATACATGATCGAACTAATGAAATCAAGGATATCAAGGGTTTCTGATGTCAGATCTTGCCTAAACTGCAACAAGAATAATAGTTGGAATGTGCCAACACCATTTACTTACAAGTTCTAATTAAATTTCCAATCAACAAAATGTCCAACAAATTACCAACATATATTTTAATTTTCTTCTAAATTGCAAAAAATGTGTACATACATCTATAGATAAATATATATTTAATTCTTCCTCTATTATTACTAGAATTTGGATGAGTTAAGCCCCAAGGGTTAGCTCAGATGGTCAAAATCAGTGCCTCGCCATTGGGAGGTCACAGGGTCCAATCTCCCCGAAGCCCTTGGGGTCAGGGCTTGTTAGTAGGCTGTGGGGCTAGATTCCCTTCGGGGTTGATCAGCCTAGATTTTTCCATGGACATAGTGCCATCCGTTGACCAGGGTGTCTGTGAACCACAACCTTAAAAAAAAATTGGATGAGTTGGAATTTCTCGAAAAGAATCCAATCTCTCTGTTTTTTTGACAGAGTCTAAGCTTTCTTCAGATTTTTCCTTCTACAAATCTAGTTTATTTTATTAAACTTAATAAAAAACTACTTCCATCTATATCTACAAAAGTGGATAAGATTTCTTATTTTTTCTAACCTCATTCCTATCCAAACTTTCTAATCGTTCAACTAAAACAAAACTAATTTACTAATAAAATAAATGAATCTAATTCCTTTCACATTTCATTTGCTTTTTTCCAATTTCATGAGTAAGATACTGGTGACAATCCCCAAGACATCGAGGTGGCAAGCCTATGTGGCGGTTGGCCTGCGTTCAACTTTCCCTGCGCTCGTATTTGGGGTTTTAGGTAAGGCTTTTAATGGGCAATTGATTCCCCTCCATCCCGAGGTGGTCTCGGTTTGTGTGACATGGCTCTATGGCATGGTCTGTTGTGGTTGAGTTGGTTATGTTTCCACTGGTTTTGGTTCTGCTCCCGCCAGTTTTGGTTCTGCTCCCCTGCGTTTTTACCTGGTTCGTTCTGCAAGGAAAGGATGGTGCTCTACCTCCCATTGTCTTCTGGGTCCTTCTTCGACTCTGGTCCTCTGTCGTTTTGTTATCTGTGTGATGGTGTTTCATTGGGCCTGGTGGTTGCTTCTTTCATGGTTTTTCAAGGAGGTTTTGGGCTCTGTGGTCACCCTGGGTACACCTTGGCTTCTCTGTATTTGCTCACGGATATTTGATTTTACCAAGTTGACGACATTGTTTTTAACTGTTTCATTGGTTGTATTGTTTTACCAGGCCCTCTGCCCGACTCTACCGACGATGGCTTCACGGCTTCTACTCGAGCTAATTCCTCTGCTCCGGTTTCAATTCTTCGTTTCCTTTTACTTTCGCTGATAGCTTTGCTCCTGGTGAGCAGACGGTGGTCTTGTGGCTCTGTGGTCGTGGTTTATGCTCTGTTGGGTCTTGGTATTTTCTCAGCCCTCTGGCCATTGGTTGCACTCTGTTGTGTCTTGGCTTTCCTTGGCTTTGGTGTCGTTGGCTATGCTCTGTTGGTCTCAGTTTTGTGGCTCGACTATGGAGCCCAGCCTCCTCTTCAGGTATCTACTGTGGGTATTCATCCTACCCTCTCTCTGTTCTTTAACATGGGTTTATGGTTATGCTGCCTCACTAATTCTCTGTTTTTCTGTGCAGGTACTCGGCCCTCGTCACAGTGGTTGCAAGGGTTTGGTCTTTGGAGAAAATGTTGGGGTCTTCGTCCTTCTAGTCTGGCTTTACGCAAACCGGGTAGGGTCCTTCCTGTTTACGCTATGCGGTCATAGATATTTTGTTGGTAGCAGTTAAGTTATGCCTTTGTCTATTCTCGGTCTTAGTTGGTTTGTCGATAGGTGGCCTCCTATGCACCGTGTCCTCTGCTGTAACTTTTGTTTATGAATTTGGGAAAAAGTTTATGTATCCAGTCTCTGGCTGTTGGTAATGCTTCGGTCTCTGCTCAGTTTGGTTTGTTCTGGGTTGTGTGGAACCCTCCTTGGCTTGTGTTGATTGTATGAGGACTGTTATGGATGGTTTTTGAAGGCTCTGTGCCTCGGACTTGTGTGGGGTTACAGAATGTTATCTTTTTGTACTATCGTGGACTTTGACAAATGTTTATACACACACACACATATATATATTGTAAATTTTCACTGTTAAATCAATAGCATGCTTTTGTGAAATACCTGGATGGTTTCTTCTGCTATGTTTGGCTCCTTCAGTTTGATGCGCAATTTGATTAACAGTGATTCAATTTTGTCATTAATTTCTATGCACAATACATAATTCTTATCATTTATGGAAAACAATCATGGATACCTGTAAGTTTCAATTTACTTTTTAAAAATATATTTCAGAGCTACGCTCTCTAGTCTCTTTTCTTCTGGATGGCAGCAACCCCACCTTTGTCTTTGGGTTGCCTATTTAAGTTGTTGGTAGCCTCATTCTATTGAGGAACTACCTACAGTTACAATGTAGTTACATTCCAGTGTCTGGCAGTTTGTTTCCTAACTTATTTAAAACTAATTTCTAATCTAACTACTATTCAAATTAAAGGAAAACATTGGCTGTGACAGCCTTCTTTTAAACATAAAATAAAATTAAACTAAAAGTGAATTTAATTTTAACAGGTTGTCCAGTTGTCGCCTCCCTAATTGGATGCTCTTGCATCAGGCTCCCAGGATGAATGAATCTCATGGCTCCTGTCCATGAGCTCTTCAATTGAATACCCGGCGCTTTGAATCTGTCCAACATCCAACCAGGAACTGTCCTCAATTGGACGGTTCTTCCATTTAACCAGGTATTGTAAGTACTCCTTCCGTCGTGTCCGCCTAGCTACCTGAGTATCCAATATTTGTTCGATCTCTAGAGGCTTGGTTGGGGGCATCTCTTTGACCCATGTCTCTGTCTCTCCTTCTCCCTAGGTGTCCCGTGTGTATTCTGTTGAACTGTCCTCCACATTAGCAGTAATGTAAGGGTACAGGTCTGCCACATTGAAAATGGGCGAGATCCCGATACCCGGGGGTAGTTGCAGTTCATATGCGTTGGCAGAGAACTTTCGCAGTATCCAGCAAGGCCCTATTTTTTTTAGTTTGAGCTTGTTATATTCCCCTTTAGGAAATCTCTCTTTCCATAGATGTGCCAATACCAGGTCCCCTACATTAAATTGCACTTCCTGTTGTTTTAAGTCTGCGTTTTGTTGATATCTTTGGCTGTTGTCTTGCAATTTGGTTTTTACCTGTTCATCACCTTTGCGAAAACTTCACCATCAGCACTCCTTTGTTCCAGCCAACCCAAATCCTGCAACTCGTGCACACCACGGGGGTGCATTCCTTATAGGATCTGAAAAGGACTTCTTCCCGTACTCCTGTTGGGTGAATCGTTATAAGTGAACTTTGCTTGTGCGAGTACGCGATCCGATTATCGTGAATTTTCACCAACCAGACTACGTAACAGATTCCCCAGACTTCAGTTCACTACCTCAGTCTGCCCATCAGTCTGTGGATGATAAGCTGAGCTGAAATTTAATTTAGTATCTAACTTTTTCCACAAAGTCTGCCAAAAATGACCCATGAACTTCACGTCCCTATTTGAAATAATAGACTTTGGCAAGCCATGTAGTCTGACAATTTCTGTGAAGAACAAGTGGGCTACATGCATGGCATCGCTGGTCTTTTTACAGGGAATAAAATGTGCCATCTTAGTAAAGCGATCCACCACTACCATGATTGAATCGTACCCCTTCTGTGTCCTTGGCAAGCATAAGACAAAGTCTAAACTGACTGAGTCCCATGGTCTGTCCGGAATAGGTAGGGGCGTATACAATCCTGTATTTTGACTGTGTCCCTTTGCCAGTTGACACATCTTACATCTAGCCACATATCTCTGTATGTCTCGCCGCATCATCGACCAATAATATAACTGACTTACTTGGTCCAAAGTCTTGCCTATGCCAAAATGTCCAGCTAGACCCCCACTATGGTTCTTTTGAATTATGTTTTCCCTCATTGAACATTCTAGGATACACAACTGTTTCCCCTGAACAGCAATCCTTCCTGTATACTATAGTCTAGCCACAAACTATTGTTCCTCAACATCGGGTTCTAGCAAGCTTCGTATGCTTCCTTAAAGTCTGCATCTATTTCATACAGATCCTTGAGATGCTCAAAGCCTAACACCTGCACTCTGCTTTCTTGTAAAATCAAACTCCTCTTGCTTAACACATCTGCTACTTTGTTGGCTTGTCCACTGATGTGTTTCAGCACAAACGTAAAACTCTGGAGGTATTCCACCCACTTCGCATGTTTATGGTTTAGCTTATGTTTTTGCATGACATATTGCAAAGCGAAATTGTCCGAAAACAGAACAAATTCATTTCCCATTAAGTAATGTCTCCAATGTTTCAGCGCTTGTACCATTGCATAAAACTCCTTGTCGTAGGACATATATTTCTGTCTACTCTCATTCAACTTCTCGCTGAAATAGGCCACTGGTTTGTCCTCTTGGCTGAGTACTGCTCCAATGGCTGTTCCACTAGCATCACAATGAGCTTGAAAAAGTTTGTTGAAATCTGGTAATCTCAAAATGGGTCTTTCGGTGATCTTCTTTTTCAGCAGTTGAAAACTCCTTTCAGTCGACTCCGTCCAATGAAAAGGTTGATTTGTTTTTTTAACGGTATCCACCATGGGTGCACAAATCCCACTGAAATCTTTTATAAATTTCCGAGAAAAACTCGCCAACTAATGAAAACTCCGTACTTCAAACAAACTCTTGGGGGATGGCCAACTAACTATGGCTGCAACCTTTTCCGAATCCATCTTTAATTCGTTTTCTGAAATCACGAACCCCAAATAATTTAACTCCTTAAAAAACATACACTTTTTCAAATTTAACAGCAACTTATTCTGCTGCAATTTTTCCAAGACACACCTGACGTGTCGGAAATGTTCTTTCCTTGTCTTTTTGAAAATAAGGATATCATCTAAATACACAATCACGAACTTTCCAATATATTCCTTCAGCATCTCGTTCATCAAGCGCATGAATGTGCTGGGTGCGTTGCTCAATCCAAATGGCATGACCAACCATTCATACAAGCCTTCATTGGTCTTGAAAGCGGTCTTCCACTCGTCTCCTTCTCGAATCCAAATCTGATGATATCCGCTTTTTAAATCAATCTTCAAAAAATATGCCTCTCCACTCAAACAGTCCATCATATCATCCATCTGTGGTAAGGGAAACCTGTACTTGATGGTAATCTTATTTATTGCTCAAGAATCAGTACACATCCGCCACTCTCCTCCTTTCTTGGGAGCTACGACTGTTGGAACCGCACAAGGACTTCAACTCTCTCGAATCAACCCTTTGTCCAACAACTCTTATATCTACTTCCTAATCTCCTCATTGTCCTTTGGAGTCATTCGGTAAGCAACTTTGTTTGATAAACTAGCTCCTGGAATGAAATCAATATGGTGATTGATACTCCTTGGTGGTAATTTATCCGGTAAATCATCCACTACAATGTCACTAAACTCCTATAGCATATCTTGTATCTCCTCAGACAAATCAGTAATCTTAGTGTGGATTAACACTGCTCTTGGTCTTCGCACAATTGCAAACTTTATTTCATCATCTCCAATCTATTGTAGGAACTCTTTTCCTCCTAGCAATAACACTTTTGTTCCACTGTTTTCTGTTGTATCCTCCTCTTTCATGGGTACCAGCGTATGCTTGATCCCATCTTTTGCAAACCTATAACGGTTTGTCTTTTCATCGTGGACTACTTTCCTATCATACTGCCATGGTCTACCCAGCAGTATATGGCACACATCCATTGGCATAATATCACAAGTTACCTTATCCTTATACCTACCAATATGAAACTCCACTTCGCACTACTCATCAACCAGCAGTTGATGTCCTTTTTGTAACCAAGACGCTCGGTATGGGGTTGGGTGCTTCAATCTTTTCAAACCCAGTTTCTCTACCATTTCAGTGGCTACCAAGTTGTCAGTGCTTCCGCTATCAATAATCAATTTACAGCGTTTCCCATGTGATTTACACACAGTTCGGAACAGTGCTTTCCGCTGTGTCTGATTAGCTAATTCTTTAGCTGGTTTCAACAATACCTTGTTCAACACCAAGGCCTCTCCTGTCTCAGGCATGTTCTCCACTTCTTGAGGTGGTGCCTCAGCTTCCTCTGGTTGAGCAACATATGCTCCTCTTTGTCCTGCTTGATCACTTTCAGGACATTCAAAAGACCGATGTCCCCACTTGTGACATTTGTAACATTGATAGGCATTTCCTCTGCCTCTGCCATTACCTCTTCCTCGTTGGTAAGGCCTTCCTCCTCTAGTGTTACCTTCTTTATCAGTTGGTCTTGTACTTTTTGAACTATTGCCTTCTTCATTGTTGTTGGCAGATCTGCCTCTGCCAAAAGACTGTCCTCTTCCTCGGCCAGATCCACGTCCTCTTCCAGCATTATACTTCCTGGTGATCTTCTCTTCTGCCTTTAAAGCACTTTGATAGGCTTCCTCTATGGACTTGGGGGAGAGAATACTAATCTCATCCAGTATCTCCATTCATAATCCGTTCACAAACCTCGCTATCTTTTCTGGGGTATCTTCGACATAACCCGCTCACAGCTTCACTCTGTAGAATTCTTATGTATATTCCTTCACAGTCATTGCCCTTTGTTTCAGGTTTTGTACCTGTCTATATAGAGAAATCTGATAGTCTTTGGGTAAAAACTTACTTTTCATCTTGGCGATCATCCTGTTCCATTTTTTAATGGGTGGCTTTTTTGACCTTCTCCTTTCTACCTGCACACTATCCCACCACAGTGCTACATGTCCCTTCAGTTTGGTGGTTGCAAACCTGACCTTCTTATCCTCACTGATTTCTTCACATTCGAAGTATTTATCCAACTTGCTAATCCAGTCCAACAACACTTCTGTAGATAAATTGCCATCATAGTTCAAAAGTTCTGGCTTCGATTTGCTGCTTGCTAACAAAACAGGCCTCAATAATTTTATCTCTAGCCCTTCCTCATCGAATCCATCCGTCTTAGCTGCAACTTCTTCTTCACTATCATCACCACCTTCTGGATCCCTGTTTCTACTACTGCCAATCTGGCACTTAGGATCCTGATTTTTTCGCATAATCCTTCGTCGGCTACTCTCTGAATAGCTCTACCTCGACCTCTTCTTCCTACTTCCATATTTTTTCTTCCTTAAGGAAAGAACTTGCTCTGATACCAAAATTTGGTGACAATCCCCAAGACATCGAGGTGGCAAGCCTACGTGGCGAATGGCCTGCGTTCAACTTTTCCCATGCTCGTATTTGCTTGGGGTTTTAGGTAAGGTTTTTAATGGGCAATTAATTCTCCTCCGTCCCGAGGTGGTCTCAGTTTGTGTGACACAGCTCTATGGCGCGGTCTGTTGTGGTTGAGTTGGTTATGTTTCTGTCGGTTTTGGTTCTGCTCCCCTACGTTCTCACCTGGCTCGTTCTGCAAGGAAAGGATGGTGCTCTGCCTCCTGCTGTCTTCTGGGTCCTTCTTTGGCTTTGGTCCTCTATCATTTTGTTAACTGTGCGATGGTGTTTCGTTGGACCTCGTGGTTGCTTCTTGCATGGTTTTTCGAGGAGGTTTTGGGCTCTGTGGTCGCCCTGGGTACGCCTTGGCTTCTCTGTATTTGTTCACGGATATTTGATTTTATCAGGTTGATGGCATTGTTTTTAACTGTTTCAGTGGTTGCATTGTTTTACCAGGCCCTCTGCCCAACTCTCTTGGCAGTGGCTTGATGGCTTCTACTCGAGGTAATTACTCTGCTTCGGTTTCAATTCTTCATTTCCTTTTACTTTCGCTGACAGCTTTGCTCCTAGTGAGCAGACGGTGGTCTTGTGGCTCTGTGGCCGTGGTTTATGTTCTGTTGGGTCTCGGTATTTGCTTGGCCCTCTGGCTGTTGGTTGCGCTTTGTTGTGTCTCGGCTTTCCTTGGCTCTGGTGCCATTGGCTATGCTCTATTGGTCTTAGTTTTGTGGCTCGGCTATGGAGCTTGGCCTCCTCTTCAGGTATCCATTGTGGGTATTCATCCTACCCTCTCTCTGTTCTTTAACATGGGTTTATGGCTATGTTGCCTCTTTAATTCTCTGTTTGTCTGTGCAGGTACTCGGCCCTCGTCACGTTAGTTGCAAGGGTTTGGTCTTTGGGGAAAATGTTGGGGTCTTCGCCCTTCTGGTCCGGCTTTATGCAAACCGGGTAGGGTCCTTCCTGTTTACGCTATGCGGTCATATATATTTTGTTGGTAGCAGTTAGCTATGCCTCTGTCTGTTCTCAGTCTTAATTGGTCTGTCGATAGGTGGCCTCCTGTGCACCGTGTCCTCTGTTGTAACTTTTGTTTATGAATTTGGGAAAAAGTTTATGTATCCCGTCTATGGTTGTTGGTAATGCTTCGGTCTCTAGTCAGTTTGGTTTGTTCTGGGTTGTGTGGAACCCTCCTTGGCCTATGTCAATTGTATGAGGACTGTTATGGATGGTTTTTGAAGGCTCTGTGCCTCGGACCTACGTGGGGTTACAAAATGTTATCTTTTTGTGCTACCGTGGACTTTGACAAATGTTTACACACACACACACACACACACACATATATATTGTAAATTTTCACTGTTAAATCAATAGCATGCTTTTGTGAAATACCTGGATGGTTTCTTCTGTTGTGTTTGGCTCCTTCAGTTTGATGCGCAATTTGATTAACAGTCATTCAATTCTTTCATTAATTTCTATGCACAGTACATAATTTTTTCATTTATGGAAAACAATCATGGATACATGTAAGCTTCAATTTACTTTTTAAAAATATATTTCAGAGCTATGCTGTCTGGTCTTTTTTATTTTGGATGGCAGCAACCCCACCTTTGTCTTTGGGTTGCCTATTTAAGTTGTTGGTAGCCTCATTCTGTTGAGGAACTACCTACAGTTACAATGTAGTTACATTCAAGTTTCTAGTAGTTTGTTTCCTAACTTATTTAAAACTAATTTCTAATCTAACTACTATTCAAATTAAAGGAAAACATTGGTTGTGACAACCTTCTTTTAAACATAAAATAAAATTAAACTAAAAGTGAATTTAATTTTAATAGCTTGTCCAGTTGTCGCCTTCCTAATTGGATGCTCCTGCATCAGATGCCCTTGCGTTAGACTCTCGAAGAAATAAATTGCCCATGATCTCTCGAACATTTATGCTTGGACATCTATGGAGCAGTCATCCAAGTAGCATCCTCCAATGGTTGATTTTTCCACTTCACCAAATACTGAAAATATTATTTTCCTCTAGTTTCTTCACCACTTTTCGATCTAATAGCGCTTCAATTTCCTTTGGAGTTGATTTGCGCAGTCGCTACTTCCATTCAACAATCTAATCTATTTCATTGGAAGACTCATCATTTGAAACTTGTATTGCTTCCTAAAAGGAATACAAATTAGAAACATTAAAAATTAGGGAAATACCAACATTGTTTGGAAGATCCACTTCGTACGTATTTGAGGAAAATTTCCTTGAAATTTTATAAAGTCCGAATTTCTTGAGTTTTAGCTTGTTGTAACTCCCTTTAGGAGATCTTTCTTTCCTCAAATGTACCATGACTAAATCATCAATCTTGAAGTTTTGTTACATTATCTTTGAATCAACCCTTTGTATTTGTTGTTGTTTTCTTGTAGTTGTTGTTTAACTCTTTCTTGCAATTCCTGCATCCCTGGCCAAAAATAAAAGAACATTCACAAGAACTCCACCTGTTTAGCATGCCTCTGATTCAATTTGGCATGTTGATAAATTGTAGAGCATAGTTATCAATTTAAAGAACAAACTCATTGGGCATGAGATAATGCCTTCATTTTTCGTAAGCCTTAACTATAGCATAAACCTCTTTATCATAAGAGGAAAACTTTTGCTTTGTTTCATTTAATTTTTCACTAAAATATGCAATCACCTTTCTTTCTTGACTTAGGACTACTCCAATAGCAACTCTACTTGCATTAGTCTCAACTTGAAACATTTGTTAAAATCTGGTAAGGCGAGTACAAATTGTTAAGTTATCCTTTGCTCTAGTAATTTAAAATTTATATCAGCTGCTACAGTGGATTTAAATGGTTGCTTATTCTCCTTGATGATGTCAACAATGGGTGCACACAAATTGCTGAAATCCTTTATAAACTTTCGGTAGAAACTTGCAAGGTCGTGAAAGCTTCTTAACTCAAAACACATTTCTTGGAATAAGCAAGTTAATGATTTTTTTCACTTTATCTGAATCCATCTTCAATCCTTCTTCCGAAATCACAAATCCCAGGTATACCAACTCATTCTTCATCATGCTACATTTCTTTAAATTTATCAACGTCTTCTCTTACTGCAGGGTGCTCAAAACTAATTTGAGATGATTTTAGATGAACTTTTTTTTTGTTTGGTTGTGGGGAGGGGAGGAGGGGCGGGCAGGAGGTGGGGAGTGCGAGCCAGGATGGGGTTGGGCGGAGCGAAGGTCATTTTTTTTAATTATTTCTTTTTTAATAATTTCTTAAATTTTTTATTTTTTTACAGTTTTAAATATTTTATTTTTAAATTATTGTTGTTTTTTATTTTTATTTTGTTTTTATTGTTTTGAATTTTATTTTTATTTTATTTGGTTTTTTTAATTTTTATAATTTAAATTTTTATTTTTTATTTTCTTATGTTATTTCTAATTTTGTTTTCTTTAATTGGCTTTTATTTTTTTAAGTTTTGCTTTTAAATTTTTTATAATTAATTTTTTTGTTTTTCTTTAATTTTCTTTTAATTTAATTGTTCATTAATTTCAAAAGAATAATTCTTAATTTTTATTTTATTTGTTTAAATTATCTAATTAATATTTTTTTAATTGGATTTTTTTTTCTTTATTTTTAATGAGGTTTTAATTTTTAATTTATTTTTTTTTTAACTTAAAAAAACAATGTTTTAAATTTTCTTTGTAATTTATTTGTTTTCTTTAAATTATATAGTATAAATTTTTAATTTTCATTTTTTTTTATTTATATATAAATATATATAATATATATATATACTTTTGGTTTATTTTTTTTTTTACGGACTAATTTTGTTTTTTTTTACATTTTTAGTTTTTCTTTTTTTCTTTTCTTTTTTAATTTTTTTGTATTTGATTTTTTTGTTATGTTTTTTTTATTTTTATTTTTTATTACTAACATGAAAATCATTAACATTTTAAAAAAATATCCACACTTAATTCATTAGAAAATTTAAAGTGTAAAAACTAAGCCTTCTAAACGAAAAGGATTGATGTTCATCAGCACTTTTCAAAATCAAGATGAAAATCATTAACCAAAAAAATGTTCACACTTGATACATAAAAAAATTAAAGTGTCAAAAATAAGCCCTCTAAAAAAATGTGTTGATGTTGCATCAACACTTTCAAAATCAGCATGAAAATCACTAACATTTAAAAAAATGTGTTGATGTTGCATCAACACTTTTCAAAATCAGTATGAAAATCACAAACATTTAAAAAAATGTGTTGATATTGCATCAACACTTTTCAAAATCAGCATGAAAATCACTAAAAAAAAAATAAAAAAATTGTTCATACTTGATACATAAGAAAATTTAAAATGCCAAAAATATGCTAAAAAAAAGTGTATTCTCGCATCACCACTTTTTAAAATCGGGTAATTTTTTGCTACCTCAAAAAAATGGGTACCAGTTCACGTTCTCATTTGATCGGTAACTATGTTTTGGTAAGAGTTATGTTATGCAACCATCTCACAAATAGATAAATTAACGACTTAAAAATTATTCTCTTTGAGGGGGAAACCTCCTTTACATTACATAAATGAACAATTCTTGGATGATTGAAATGATAAAACTCCATTTTCTATATATAAGAGTCTAAGGGGTCACAATATAATTAGAGTAGACATAACAATAATAATGTAAGGGCACAACAATAACAATAGTGGACTTCTACTGGGCACAATAATAACAATATGGGGATTAGGGCTATACTAAAAATAACAATAAGAGGATTTGAGTAGTTCTAGATGCTTCTGTATAAAATTCTCATCCTCCCATGTGGAATCTCTAATGGGTAAATTCCTCCACTTGATGAGATACTCTGAAATTCATCGATTTCGTAGTTGTCGACTTCTTGTTTTTGTGAGTGCGTCAAGTTCCAATATGATTTTTCCTTCTTCGTCAAGTTCTGACAATATTGTTTGAACTGGGAACTTATCACCTATAATCTTATTTAAACATAAAACATGGAAAACTAGGGGCAGGAGGGAAAATTTAGGAAGCTCCAATTTGTATGTCATAATACCAATATTTTGCAACACTTTGTAAGGACCATAATACTTTGGTGATAATTTATTATTCTTCTTAGTTTTCTCGAGGGACATTTGTTTGAATGGTTGTAGCCGTAAAAATGCCTAATCGCTTACATCAAAACTTCTTTCGCTACGATGTTGATTTCCCTGTTGTTTCATTCCATTTTGTGCCAAAGTGAGGTTATCCTTTAAGAGTTGGAGAACTTGTTGTTAATACTTAATGTGATCTTCCACTACTTGAACCTTAGAATTTTCTCTTAAAGACTATGTGATGGATGGTGGATGATATCCATAAAGTGTCATAAATGGGGTCATTTTTTCTGCAGTATGGAAGGAAGTGTTATACCACCATTCAGCCAGAGGTAACCACTTAACCCATTGTGTTTGTTTATCAGATAAAAAGAAACAAAAATATCCTTCCAAACATTTGTTCATTGTCTTAGTTTGCCCATCTGATTGAGGATGATAAGATGAGCTATGAGGTAATTGAGTACCCATACAAGAAAATAATTTCGTCCAAAAATTTCTATTGAAAATGGGATCTCTATCGCTTACAATAATCTTTGGGTTTTTAGGTAGTTTTTGAATTGTTCCCATAAATGGAGTAGCAATTGTATTGACTTTAAATGGATGAGATAATGCACAAAAGTGTGCATACTTGGTAAGTCTATCAACTACCACCATGATGACACTTTTTTCCTTCGAACTTGAGTAAACCTGTGATATAATCCATTGAAACCTCCTCCCATTTGGAAAGGATAAAGGTTGTAACAGGCCCGGGGTCTTAATTGTTTCAACTTTATTTTGTTGGCAAACCAAACATTCTGCCACAAACTTTTGAATATCAGATTTAAGGCCATCCCAAAAAAAATCATTCTTAACCATATGGTAAGTTTATAAAAATCTTGAGTGCCCTCCTAAGGGAGAGATGTGCAATTCAAGAAGAATATTTTGTTTGAGTTCGGAATTCTTACAAAGGTATAAGCGATCTTTATACCATAATGAATAATTTTTCCAATTAAATGTATCAAATGTGCTTGGATCTTGCTACAACTTTTGAATGAATGCCCACACTTCTTCGTTATTTTACCATTCATCCTTTGCTTTGGTTATCTAGTCTCGTTGGATAATAGAAATGACCAAAGCAATGTTTTCACATGTTCATCATTTCTTGAGAGTGCATCTGCAACAACATTTTGTTTCCCTTTTTTTAAATGATTTCAAAGTCATAACCCAACATCTTTGTGACTCATTTTTGTTACATTTATCAAAGATAGTCTTTCTTCTGAAAAGTATTTAAGACTATCATGATCTATTTTTACCTTGAAGTGTTTTTCTATTAGGTAAGGTCATCATTTCTTAAGTGCATGTAGTATTGCCAACATTTCCTTCTTATAAATATCTTTGTGTAAATACTTTCCTTTGATTGAATGACTTTCAAAAGTAATGGGTCTTCCTTCTCGCATTTAAACAACAACAATTCCATTTCCTGAGACATCACATTCCACAATAAAGGTTTTTGTAAAGTCTGGTGTAGCTAAGACTGGTGATTGGCACATTGTCTCTTTAAGATTTTCAAAGACCTTAGTTGCTTTTGGAGTCCAAGAAAATTCATCTTTCTTTAGTAATGTTGTTAGAGGTGTTGTTATTCTCCCATAATTATTAACAAACTTGCAATAATACTCTATCAACCTGAGAAATCCTCACATCTGCTTTATGGATGTAGGGATTTTCCTTTCCTTAATGGCTTTAATTTTTTTAGGGTCTACCTTAACACTCTCATGAGATACAATATGACCCAGATATTCCACCTCATGTACTCCAAAAAAACATTTGGAGGTTTTTGCATATAATTCTTTCTCCTCCAATAGTTTGAGGACCCTGTCCACATGTTGAACATGATCTTCCAAGACTTGCAGATTAGTATATCATCAAAAAATACTAACAAAAATTTTCTAAGGAAGGGTTTGAAAATGGAATTCATCAAACCTTGAAATGTAGAAGGTGCATTGGTAAGGCCAAAAGGCATGACCAAAAATTCATAATGACCCTCATGAGTTATAAATGTTTTTTTCGGAATATCTTCAGTCTTCATTCTTATTTGATAATATCCTTAATGAATATCCAACTTGGTGAAGTAAATTTCTCCATGTAATTCATCTAATAATTCGTCAATGGCATGAATGGTAAATTTACCTTTAATAGTGAGTTTGTTGAGCTCCCTATAATCCGGACACATGCGCTATGATCCATCTTTCTTGTGCACCAATACTACTAGAGAAGAGAAAGAACTTTGACTAAGTTGAATTATACTAGCCTCTAGCATTTTTGCAACCATCTGTCCAATTTCACTCTTTTGGGCATAAGGATATCTGTAAGGTCTATTGTTTGGATGAACACTTCTTGGAATCAAGTGAATCACATGATCATGATCATAAATAGGTGGGTGGCCATTGGGAGTCTCAAACACCTTGGAATGATTGTCCAAGGCATTTTTGAGATGTGGAGAAATAATGATTTGGATGTTTGAACCCCTAGTGAGAATAATTATGCAATTACGCACTATTCTTCTTTCTTTAGAAGCTTTGTCATGTCATTAGGTCTGATTATCTTTCCTGGCTTCCCTGAAATGAAAGAAGTTTTGATGTAGGTTACTGGGTATTTTTACGGCTACAACCATACAAACAAATGTCTCTCAAGCAAGCTAAGAAGGATAATAAATTATCACCCAAGTACTACGGTCCTTACAAGTTGTTCCAAAATATTTGTACTACAAATTTCAGTTGCCTGCATCTTCCCGAGTACACCCAGTTTTCCATGTTTCATGCTTAAAGAAGGTTATCGGTGACAAGCTTCCAATTCAAACAATGTTTCTGGAACTTGAAGAAGAAGGAAAAATCATATTTGAGCCTGAAGCAGTCACAGAAACAAGAACCCAACAGTTACGGAATCGATTAATCTCAGAGTATCTCATTAAGTGGAAAAACTTATTCATTGAAAATTCCACATGGGAGGATGAAAATTTTATATAGAAGCATCAAAAACTACTCAAGCGTTTAGGAAAAAAAAAATTGAAGGAGAGGGGCATGTTAGGTCCCTATAATACTATTGTATCCCCCTTATTATTATTGGTGTGCCCATGTAACTCTTGTATTGTTATTGTTGTGCCCCATAGAAGCCCACTATTGTTATTGTTGTGCCCTTACATTATTATTGTTGTGTAGGCTCTAATTATATTGTGACCCCTTAGGCTCCTATATATATAAATGAGGTATTGTAATTTGTATCATCCAAGAATTGTTCATTTATGTAATGTAAAGGAGGTTTCCCCCTCGAAGAGGATAATTTTTAAGTCGTTCATTTATCTTTTCAATGAGCTGGTTGCATAACAATGGTCCAATCCATACCATCAATGAAGAAGGAAAAAACACAATCTAACTAGAAAAAATCTTGGAAATGGGGATTAAGCAATTATTGAGTAGCTTTTCAAATGGAAGAACATGCTAGCAGAAGAGGTGACATGGGAAGATGAGTTGTTCATGTAGAAATACCTGCAATCACTCAAGTGTTGAGGAAAACACTTGCTTTAAGGGAAAGAGCTATAAGACCCACGTTAACCCTAAAACCCCTTATTGAGCCCTAAACATTGAGTTATTACATTTATGTTGTTATATTGTTATGTCAGCTAGAACCCTTTGTTGCACCATTTCATTTTAATAGTACCTTTCTCTCTCATATATATATATATATATATATAATATATATATATATAAGGAAGACCTAGTCTCAAGATCATAAAATAGTGTCTCATACATTGTATTAATTCTAAAAGGAGGTTCCCCCCTCAAAGTAGACTGTAACTAACTCCCAGTACATTGCCCTTAGAAGATGTAATAAAGGAAGCCCAAAACAATCATCCAAGTGACCTATGCTTGGTCGATTCCAACCCCCTCCATGTTAAAACCATAGAATTCGGTTATGAGAGAACCTTGAAAATCAATCCATCTTTTTCTGCTCTCCAAGATGGGAAGTTACACAACATGCTAAAGGAACATCTAGATGCCTATGCTTGGAGTTACAAAGAAATGAAGGGAGTACACCCCTCACTGTGTACTCACCACATATACATCAAAGAAGGTTGCAAGCCAGTATGGCAACCCCAAAGGAGGATGAATCCAGCTCTTAAAGATATAGTCAAAGAAGAACTACAAAAACTACTAGATGCAAGATTCATTTACCATATCTCCGGCAGTGAGTGGGTCTCTCCTTTGGTGTTCTCTGATGATTTTTTGTGTGGTGCAGGTACCTAGTGTTGAAGATGATGGTGTTGTTGCTGCTTTGGAGTCCCTTCTGCTCTTGGATCATCATGCTGGAAGCTTTTTTTTCTCATGATTTGTATTCTGTGGGATAGGCTACTACAGGATTTCCTACAAGATGTCCTGTAGCTGCTTCTCCCTCAGAACTCTTAATCATACCTTCTGCTGGGAGTTTGAGGATGGTGACATGGATGGAGAGGGAGACTAGGAGTGTGGAGAATGAGGAATACTCAGGTGATGCTCCCTGTTGCTCTTTGTTTCCTTGTTTTTCAAAGACTGTGAACTTTTATTTTTTTTTAAACTGATATTTTTTTTAAGGGTGAATGCAGGGGTGATGAAAGTGGACATAGGTATAGTCATGGAATGATGATGATGGTGACATGGGATGTACTAACTCGGGGTTCGTACAAACTTCAGAGGTATCGGCACTATATGTGCGGCATACAATGTGTCATTCATTTGTTGTCATGATGTAATGGAATGCATGTACTGAAGCTAAATCTTAAACTAATTGCAGAAAATGAAATGTTCAAAATGGAACCTTAACCTATTGCAAGAAAGAAAGTCCAAGGAAAGAGACTGAAATAAAATGTTAAAACACACCATTTTCTAACTAACTTCTAAGAGGCTTTGCTTCAAAAGAATGCTAAGTTAATAGGTATGCAATCCTACTATCATAAGCATGCAGATTCAAACGATCAAACCATCTACAGTTGTGCATGTAAATGAATAAAATAAATATGTTTTCCTTTTTGTCTTTTTCCATGTGAGAGTGTGAAAGCTAATCTCTTTTGGTGATGTGGCAGGTGGCTTGGAGATGGTGGCGGATGGTTGGAAGGCTTGGGATACCCTTAGGTGACCTTGTGTGGCTTCCTAAAGGTTTTCCCTCAATTCGGACTCAAAAACGGGCCACTACAGGAAAACCTACAGGATGTACTAAAATCCTGCAGGATCCCCTAAAAACCTACAAGATACAACCGAGAGAAAAATTATGGATGTTGAAGGTGATGGAAATCTTAGGGAAGGTGGTTGGTGGATGTAATGAGGCAAGGGAGTGCCTAGGACCACTTCAGAACTCAAAACTAAAGTTGGGAGATGGATGGATTTGCTCAAAAATCTTAGAGAGGTTTCCTCGTGAAATGATGAGATTGGTGACGGTTTAATGATCAAGAAAATCAAATCCAAATTGGATGGGACAAATTTTGTTATTAACTATGATGTTTTGGGTCCCCATTCCAAGTAGAATCACTCAAAAAGACCTTGGTTAACCTATACAAAAAAAATAAAAAAAACATTACTGGTCGAAAATCTAGAAATTTAAGAACTAGTGAGCTAGTAAATAAAAAAAATGCCTAACCAAATCAAGTGCAAATACAATGGAGTAATTTTTGTTATGAACTAGAATATTTTTGTGATCTAATGCAAGTGGAACCAACTCGATTGAAGCTTGTTAGCATGCTCTAGAAAATAGCAAAAATTTATTGTTCTTTGCTAAAAAGGAGATCCAATAATCTAGATTTGGGAATAAGAAGACTAATCCAAGCAGCTCAATGATTACTATGAACTTCCAAAGTTTTTCAAAGGATGAAATAATACTTGTGATCCTACAAAACTTACATCAACCATTTAACTCAATCCTACAACAAGAAATCATTAATACTAAATGCAGAAACAGAGAGAAATATAAACTAGAGATGCATGTGAATAAGCAATGAAAAGAAGGAAAGAAAATGATACAAAATGGCTATGAGGCTCTTGGGATGGCCAAGCCCAAGGAAACTAAGCCCAAGGAAACTCAGAGACCTATGGAGGAGAACAAGGTTTAGAAACTGAACATGACACCAATTTTCATTATTTTCATCAAAACAATTACATCCCTGCAAGAAAATGCAATGGAGTTGCAAAAATAGCTTAGAGTTTTGTCTTTATTCAGAAGTCTGGAGCTCGAAAATAGCTTAGAGTTTTACAAAAAAAATTGAATCCTAATGAGGCTCTAGGCCTCTCTACTTATACAACTGAAATCCCCAATGACTTCCTTAAAATTAGAGAGGCTCGACTCCCAAACTCGAGATGAACTAGCTCTTTGTCTCTCACTTGCTCAGTTGCCTTCTAATCCTCATGGCTTGGTTGTTTGCACTCCGAGCTGGTGTGATGGATGGAGGAATATTTGAATGGGGGAGAATTAAATGAGGAGGATTTACCTCCTACAATCCCTCTCCCTTGTCCCATTCGAGTTTTAACCTTAGTTCGAGTTTTAACCTTAGTATTTGCCAAAATTAATTGATTTTCTCATTCAATCATGCATTAAATGCATATTAGTCCACTAGGCATAATATCCAACTCTAACTCATATCATAAACAAAATATAATCAAAAACATGTAATAAGTTGTGATAAAAGTTGGTTTGACTGAGCTAGGAGGTGAATTAAGGCCCATATAATTACCCAATTATGAAGCTCATCATCAACCCCTACTGAAAGTGTTGCTCATCCTCTGAGAAACTAAATCAATATCCATATCCTTCATAGCTCTAGTGGCCTCCCTGACATCACATGCCTCTATTGTGGTTTCCTCTTCTTGTTCATAGAAGCATGCTTTCCTTTCTACCTCCTCCCGCTGTCTCTTTTCTTCTTCCTTCCTTCCTTCTATAATTCCTAAGAGTAGTGATGGACTGAGTTTCGGGCCAATCCAATTGACTTTCAGCCTTTGCATAGATTGCTTGTATATGGGTGTCCTGTTTAGTGCTTCTCTCAATCTTTGAGGAGAGTGGTACTCTCTTATCTCTAATTTGTATGGCAATGTGTTCCATCTCCTCAGGCAAGCATGTATGCTATCATCCCTAATAGCCTAAACATGTCCTCAAAATGTGAAATTGCTCACTCTTGGGCAGCAAGATATCTAGGTGCAAGCTGAGGATCATTTGCAATCAAATTATGGGTACTAATGAGGTCCATGGGATTTGACTATTTAGCTATGATCATAAGAGGTTTAGTTTTCTCTTTTGCCGATATCTTCTTCATCTCTGCAGCTCTTGACTCCTCGTGGTTCATCCATGATGCCAAAGCCATCAACTGTAAATATCCTAGCTTGGCATTAGGGTCCCATACATTCATGTCTGTTAAGACCATGTTGTGCAAATAAAACTCAAACATCTTGGCCCTATCTTCTAGTGTGCTATGATCACAAACTTTAATGAAATGCTTGTAGTCTTGAAATGGCATGGTGTCTCTTTGTGCTAGGGTCTCGACCTGAAACTACAACCACTCTGCCTTGAGGTATAGGGCATAGGAATTAGTTGGCATCCTACATTGGATTGCTTCCAAAGAGCGACTGGCCATACATGCCAATTGATTCTCTCTTGGTTGCAGTTGTCCTCTCAACCATGCATTTTCTGTTTCTAGTTGATTTTTCATTATAGCCTCTTTGTCTCTCAAGCTACTTAGCTCTATGCCCATCTCCTTGAGTTTCTCCTCCATGTGCCTAATGTCTTCCACCCCCTTGGATTTGGCGATCTGCATACATCTGTGAGTTCTATCTCTTTCCTTCTCAAGCTCGAAGAACAGTGGAATAGCAAATTTTTGAGGAATGACCCTCCCTCCTTCAATAACCTGTAGTAGGAGTCAATGTTAGGTTGGGGGCTAGGTTCTATTGACTCTAGGTCCTCTTCTTTAGTTTCTTGTTGTTGGCCTACCTCCTTTTCCAATTTTTGTGTCTCTTGTAGGTTCAACAGAGTATCCTGTAGGACTACTTTTGCTTCTTGTAGATTCTATTATGTATCCTATAGGACTGATTTTCCCTTGGAGGAGGTGGATCTAGTCATAGGTCTTCTCACATAGGTGATAAGAGACTTAGTGGAAGGCATTTTCTCCTTTTGTTTAGGTGATTCTTCAATCACAATGGGAATTTTGGTTGGTGTTTGAGGTTTCCCCTACCTTATTCTTGTGCTTTTCCTTGTCTTGAAATACAAGGGGGTCTACCTCTGTCTTTTTCCTTTTTGCTTGATGGGGGTGCTAAGAGCAATGAGGACAGTTGTTTCCACTCTCTCAGTGGGTTTTGTAGACACCCTAGGTGGCTCCTCCTTGTCTTCTGCCCCCTCTTTCCCATTTTTTTCACCTATGTCTTTCCTTTCTTCTTCCTCTTATAGATCCTCATCTTCTTTATCAGTTTCCTCCTTAAAATCCTCCTTTGTTTCTTCATTATCCTCCTCCTCTTTCTCCTCCTCTTCTTCATCTTCCTCATTTTCTTTCGTTTCATCTGCTTCTTTGACCATCTCATCTTCATCTCCTTCTGTTTCTTCTTCTTCTTGCTTTACTTCTTCTCCCTCTACTTCGGTCTCTTCCTCTTCCTCTCCACTCACAATAGGACTAACATCATATGTGAGAGCTTTGATGTCTTCCTCTGCCTACATGTCTCTGAAAACTAACCATTGTATAGGAATTTTGAGGTTTTGGAGGGCATCTTCTATAAGAATTCTAATTAACCCATGGTGAGCTAACTGTTGGGAATTTCCCTCTTGCACCTTGATGCTTGTGTCTATCAGTGATTGTAGAAGGAAGTATGGTATGTTGAACCTGTGGTGAGGGGGTGTTTCTGTTCCAAATCTCAACTCTTCAAGGAGCCTAAAATGATAGCCATAGACCACACTATACCTACCCTCACATGCAATGTATTTGATAAGTTGGTAGCTCACCTCATTCTAGGGATATGGCAGACTTGCTCTCCTTACTCCATTTTTGTCTTCAGTGGGTTCCTCCCCTTCTAAAAAGAATTTCCTTTTGGCAACCTGGTTATCTCCTTTGTCTTCCTTCCTCCATGGTACTCCTAGGGGAAGTGTGGTAACTTTGTTGATGAGTTCAGGGGTGAGTTCTATGGAGAGGCCTCTTACCACAATAGTGGCATAGACTCTGGTAAGTGGAATGAGGGAGAGAGAAAAATCTCAAGCCACCTCATCATCATACCCCCTTAATTTTTCGAAAAACCCCATCCAATTATGTCTTGTGAAGATTTCTAGTACCTGAGGGTGTTGTTGGATTCTCACAGTGTTAGTGGGCTCCCTTCTATTAAACCCTCCTATCATCTTGGTTGGTGAGTTTTGAGGAGATGAGATGGTTGATACAATTTTCAAATGGAGAAGTAAAAAATTGAGATGATTGTGTGGACAATTCTCTTGCATAGTTGCCAAATTCACTCAAACTAGTGGATTTTTTATTCAATTTACTTGGAAAGAGGGATGTGATTACAGACCCTACCTCTTCATAGTGTTTTTTGTGGTCAACCCCCATTTTTTCCCTCTTAAACTTCTCTCAGCCTATCCTGTAGACTGTCTCTATGTATCCTGTAGGAATCCTGTGTGCAATCCTGTAAGATTTCCTGTGCAATCATGTAGGAATTCCTGTGCAGAAAAACGATGGTGACTTCCTTGTTGTAGGTTGCCTGGGTATGAGAGAAACTTGTGAGAGTGAGCCTCGAGGAAGTGAATGCATAAATGGATGGGGACGATGGTTATTTCCTCTTATGGTCATTTGGGGTGAGGTGGTGTGCTGGCAGTCGAGGTACGGTTTCCATTTTTGGACCGTTGGTCTCCACTACCACCTCATCATTCCCCACTTCCTCGTAATCAACTCCCACTTCATGCTTCTGTAGCCTTAACTACTTTTTTCCTTCTCCTTTCTGTTTCTGAGTTCACTACTGCCACGTGTGAGAGGACAAATTGTTTTGTCTTTTTTGATTGATTGAAGGTGGCCAAGTTAACTAGCCACATTTCGCTTACAAACCAACTTACTCGTAACCTTTACATCTTTTGACTACATTATGCACATGAAAGAGTGAGAGGGATGTAGGAATTTACAGGGTAAGTTCCTCAGACAGAACACCAGAAGGACACCGCTCACAAACAGATCACAGATCAATACCCCAGTATTTTGACGTGGTTAAAACCCTCAGAGAGGGAAACAGTCCACGGCCTGCGCCAACGTGGCTACTACAGGCAATTTATTAATAAAAGAATGAAAATTTACATAAGCTTCTCTCATGCACGGTTAACCTACAAATGACCCTCCATGCGCTTTAAATAGAATTCATGACCAATCGGGTGTCGAGCCACGGATCAAGTGTCGGTAATACCGAGGAGAGAATGAACCGTCGGATCACTACATATCGTGACCATCGGATTGTAAGTTACAAAATGTACAACGGTAAAGAAAACACTTTACCTAACTCTATACCTAACTCTATACTAGACCAAGTTGAACTTAACTATTTCCTATGTGTCGGAATATCCTAACATCCCCCCTTAAGAACAACTTGGGATAGGATTGAAGGATTTACAAATATGACACAATAGGAGAAGGAAGGAGGCACTAGAGCCTATCCCCCCTTAGTGACAACTTCCTGAACTCCAAGCATATATCGAAGTTTAGTGAACTTCGCCTCTGTGAGAGCCTTTGTGAAGATGTCTGCAACCTGATCATCTGTTGAACAATATTGCACTTCAAGAACATGGTCATGAATGAGCTTTCTGGTGAAGTGCATGTGTAGTTCAATGTGTTTGCTGCGCTGATGCTGAACTGGATCTTTGCAAAGCTGAATGGCACTTTGATTATCACACCAAAGTGTAGTCGGATGCTGCTGCTCAAAGCCCAATTCTGATAGGATCTGACGAAGCCACAAGGCTTCCTTACCAGCTTCCACGGCACCACGATACTCTGCTTCTGCTGACGAAAGAGAAATGGCAGCCTGTTTCTTACAAGCCCATGTAATAGGTCCTGAACCAAGAGTGAAGACATAACCGGCAGTAGACTTCCGATCATCAGGGTCACCGGCCCAATCAGAATCAGTGAAACCAACTAATAGAGGAGTTGCTTTGGCACTGTAATGAATCCCAAACTGTATTGTACCTCGAACATAACGAAGTATTCTTTTAGCTGCTTTCCAATGACTTTCATGGGGGTTTGCATAAATCGAGCAACAAGGCCAACAGCAAAGGAAAGGTCAGGACGAGTATGGGTTAGATACAAGAGTTTTCCTACAAGTTGACGGTTTAAGGTAGCATCAACTTCAGGGGAAGTACAAGTGACTGAAAGTTTGACTCTAGACTGAAAGGGAGAAGGAGCTGGCTTACAATCTTCCATGTGAAAATGGCGTAGAATATCACAGGCATACTTGGATTGGGAGAGGGAAATACCTTCCTTGGATTGCAAGACTTGAAGACCGAGAAAATAATGTAAATGTCCTAAGTCTGTCATTTCAAACTTCTTTTTAGGGCTGGACTTCACATGGTTAATAAGGTTGGTATCACTACCAGTGAGGATAAGATCATCAACATAAAGAACAAGAATGATAAGAGACTTGCCCTCTTTCTTGGTGTAGACAGTATTGTCAGAATGACACCTAGAAAAGCCACATTCTAAAAGAAAACTATCCAATTTGGCATACCAAGCCCGAGGAGCTTGCTTGAGACCATAAAGGGATTTCTTAAGACGACATACAAGGCTGGAGTCTGTTTGTATAAACCCAATAGGTTTTTCCATGTAGATTTCTTCATGCAAGTCCCCATGCAAGAAGGCGGATTTAACATCCATCTGATGGACTTCCCATTTGAAAGAGGCAGCAAGGGAAAGAACAAGGCAGACAGAGTTCATTTTGGCAACGAGGGAAAAGGTTTCAGTATAATCAATGCCTTCAACTTGTGAAAAGCCCTTAGCAACAAGTCGAGCTTTATGTTTATCAACTTTCCCATCTGGCCCATACTTGGTTTTGTAAACCCATTTGCATCTAACAAGTTTGCGCCCCTTTGGTAGAGAAACAAGATCCCATGTATCGTTTGCCAATAATGAACGATATTCTTCATTCATAGCTGCTTCCCAATGTGGATGGCCTGAAGCTTCTTCAAAGGTGTCAGGATCATGATTTGCTGGCGCTTGATCCAGTAAAGAAGAGGCTCTTTCAAACTGAGAACGTGTACGTCGTTGATCTGTAGGATCACCGGCAAGATCACCTGCTGCATCTCGAGTAGCTTGGACCCATTTTGGAAGTTGAGGATCCTGAGAAGGTGGGGGAGGATTGTCATCCTCACTTTCATCATCTGAAGAAGAAATATGTTCAAAAGTAGAAGGGATAGAGAGAGGTGGCACATGCGCCGAACTAGGCTCGTATGCCGATTTATTTTCATCAAACTTTACATCTCTTCTAATGATAACATTTTTGGACTTAAATGGAATAAGTCTATATCCTTTGACATCTTTAGAATATCCAACAAAGATACATTTTTCACTCTTAGGTTCTAAAGCTTTATGTTTCTCATCTGGAATATGGGCCCATGCTTCATTTTCAAAAACACGAAAGTGACTCACATCTGGTTTAATTGAGCTCCATGCTTCTTCTGGAGTGATATTCTTTAGAACCTTAGTAGGAGTGCGATGTATTATATAATTTGCACAATTAATTGCTTCGGCCCAAAAACTAAGACTGAGTCCTTTAGATTGCAGCATACAATTAGCCATTTCCTTTAAGGTGCGATTTTCCCTTTCAGCTACACCATTTTGTTGTGGAGTGTATGGAACAGTATGTTGCATTTGAATTCCATTTTCGGTGCAAAAGTTGATGAATGTGTTTTTAACATATTCTCCACCATTATCAGTTCTTAGCTTAAGAATTTGATGTCCAGATTGTTTTTCAACAAAGGCTTTGAAGGCCAAAAAATTGTTAAATACTTCGCTCTTGAGTTTTAAGAAGTATACCCAAGTGCGTCTGGAGAAATCATCAATGAAAGTTAAGAAATACTTGCAGCCAGAGAATGAAGCAA